>JAJMSP010000153.1:0-145706 GCA_030558495.1 Pichia insulana
TTATATAGATGGTAGTTATATATACGTATATTCAAACGGAGAAGGAAGTGGAATGTAGTTATGATAGGAAATCGGAATCATTCCTGACCAAAACCAATGGTATTTTCAACAGCAATGGTAAGTTTTTTCTTCAGTGTATCATAATCTTTATATGGTGGTAAATCAACTCTATTGAAACAAGTATGCGATTTAGGAAGTTGATCATTTTCACCAGCTTTTTCAATTGTAAATCTTCTTGGACCATCAGAACCTTGAAGATCTTTAAAACCATTCACCGGAATTCTAGATGTACCTGTAGTAAACTGTAATAGCCTTGCCCTTTGTTCACTTTCCCATTCGGAAACAGCTTTCCAAAACCATTGAATAACTTCATCACTTTCTTGATAACCTCTATAATCAGTATGCTTTTTCCAATCTTCAACATCAATTTCAGCCAAACCTCCAATCAATAATTCCAATTCCCGTTCATCAAATACTTGAACAAGTTCTTGAGGTATCAATTCATTGAAACCTTCCATAAAGGAACGAAATTGTGCTTCAACAGGCTTAGAAATGATCCATTCAGTCTTTAATTCAACAAATTCACGTTTATTTTCATTTGTGACTTCTATATCTCTTCCATTAGGTTTCAAATCAATTGTTACCCTTTCACCAAACCTATCCTCCTCAACACTGAATGTTTCATATAATATATCTTGAATATCATTTTCGAGCATCCAAACCAGAGATTTAAACATTTCTGAATCAACACTTTCAAGATCTTGTAAAATAATTTTCTTTCTTAACATCATTTTATACATGGCACCAACAAAGAAGGCATCCAAAAATCTTCGGTGGAATACTGCAAGTCCAACAACTCTCCCAACGAATTTGAAATAATTCAAATGTTCTGGATTGATATTAGAATTTGGATTAATTTGTAAAGTATAGTTATCACTTGAAGCATATTTAAATAAACCATAAGCAGGATTGAAGACTTCATGAGATAATTGCTGGAAAAATTCTCTTGAAACACCTCCATAATCCAAACCTTCTTCACCTTCAAATTTAATCATCAATCTCTTTTTCAAATCTTCAGGAGTTTGTCTCATTACTTCTCTAAATGAATCTTCTAATAAGTAATCTCTTCTAATCTTGATATGACATTGTCCTGGTAAAATTCTTAATGCAGGCTGTGATCTAAAATAAACTAATTTTCTTCTGAAATCTCTTTTATATTGTGGTACATTTTGATCCAAAGAAGATGGTAGTCTTGGATCATCCCAAGTAGTCGTTTTAGTATTATGATCAACAAAATAAACTCTTGACGTATTTGCAAGTCTCATTTCCCAACCACTTGGTAATGGTCCCATTGCAGATAATCTTTGTGCATTATAACCTGAATTTGCACCAAAACTTTTGACAAATTGTTGTCTTCTTGGATCAACCCAAGTAGTAGTTCTGGTATTATGATCGACGTAATAAGGTCTACCTTCTGGTGTGAATCTTTGCTCCCAACCTGGAGGTAATTCACCTAAACCTGGAATTGTTTGTCCAGTTGCTTCCAAAGTTGATGCAACTTCTGTAGGTATATTTTGGTTATTAGTTGGATTAGCTGATGTTGAATTAGCAAAAGTTGGTAATGAAGTATTATTTATTGATTGTCTGTTACTTGATCCATCATTTGAATCCAATGTTGGTCTTTTCCAAGTAGTTGTTCTAGTATTGTGATCAACATAATAAGTCCTACCAAAATTATCAGTTCTACGTTCCCAACCTGGTGGTAATCTTCCTAATTGATCTTCAAATGAAGAAAATTGTCTTGATGAAGCAGTAGTTGGACTAGAAACTGAATTTGTTGAATTTACTGCTACTGTACCAGGAAATTGATCATCTAAATTAGATGATGTTTGTGCAACATTACCACCAAGAGAAGAATGACGATTTCCTTGATTAGTAGATGCTACTGAATTTGTAGTTGCAGCAGAACTTCTAGTAAAATTTGTTGGATCCCTAGAATCTCTCACGGTACTTTTATGAGAGATTGATATTATAAGTTTTCCAGAAACTGGTAAATTTGAGTTTGATTTTTTCAATTCTTCCGCAACTGTTTGTTCACTTGAAGGGTCATTAAAATTTATATAATCACCAATTCTAAGATTGATAACTCCAAGGAAACCTTGATCCTTCTTTTTGAATTTTCTCTGATCGAAAACTTGAACAATCAAAATAGAATTTTCAGTAACATTAAAATCAAAAGTTTGGTTCCAATGAGGTGAAGATGTTCTTTTTGCAGTCTCTGTTGTTTGAGTCTGCGATCCATCAACGGTAAGTACAGCAAATGGATCCGGTGACTTGAATATTTCTCTTTTGTAAAGTCCTTCAGCGGCAAGAACCTTAACAGTAATTTTATACATATTCAAAGACGGCATTTTCTTTCAAGTCAATTTTTGATACAGATTTTCGAGCTTAGTCTAAAGTGATAGAACTGTTTAATAAGTCTGAGTAATCCACCAATTGAATATTGATGTTGGTAGTGGCAATTAAAAGCGACTTAAGCAATAATGAATATTGGTTCAAATTGGTAAAGTAAGTTCTCAGTACTAATTCTGATAAAGGCTGGAGTAACTGACACTTACTAAAGATGTTGATCAATTAGATCTGCGTGATGGCAAAGAATACAATAGTCTAAGCCATCAATGCAAATTGATCACTCAATAAATGAATCACATCGGTCAATGCGTCCTCCCGCACCGCACCGCAGACTCGCACACACATTCTCATCCTCTCCTGTCTCTTCGATTCCCAGGCCTCACAGTGGATCGACTGAGCAAGTTTCTTTCTTTAGTGCAAGCTCGCGCGACAAAATTCCTGCACGGGGGTCGATCGTCTTTCATTTTTGTGAATTTGTCCTTCGCAAATTATTAATTTAATAATAGGGAGGCGTGATCTCTTGAATTTCCCTTCTGGGAAAAAACTTAGCATTTAAGTTGCACAGGCTTCCTTATAATAGAGTTGTAGTGCCAGCCACGTCGATCTTTGCTAGTAGCAATCTTCCAAGTAGCTGGTTTTAGTCTTTCTTTGTTTGCTATACTGATTATAGTTAGTGTTTATAAGATTCAAGTGGATTCTTGTTTGATACAAAACTTTCTAAATATGTCCTAACCGTAGAAATAGAGCTCGATACTCAAGCCCAAGAAATCAAACACAATAGGACACTACACTGTTCAACAAAAAAACCAACTACATTCTTTCTTTAACTTGAATATTTCCTTTTCTTTTTAAATAAAGTGACTTTAAATTATACCTTTAATTATTAATATTAACAATACGATTTGAAAAACTACCATGCAAGATACCAAAATTCAATCAAACTATTGGAAAGTTAATAATAAACCCGACTGCAGCATTACAAATTCTTCTGCTGTATATCCAACTAATATTGCTATGTCAAAGGATGCGGACACACTTGCTGTGAGCTCTAATGCTTTAAATGAGAATCTGAAGATATTTCATCTTACAAACAATTCTCTCATTCACTTGGCTTCTGTCACGTTTCCAGATATCCACATTTTGAAGTTTTTAAAGCCTGTTTCTGAACCACCTTATGACTTTAAGTTTTTGCTTTCCGGCCATTCCAATGGTATCATGCACTTATCAACTATCCCATTAACAGAAGGTTCTATTTTCGAAAATGCAGAAATCATCAAACGTTTCAATCACAGAAAAGCCCTGGAGGCAATTCGTGAAACTAAAAGTTTTGGCAGAAAGTCATATATTCTAAATAATGGGTTGCCATCAACAACTATAGCATCAATTGACCTTTCATCTTCAACTTGGACGTCATCTTCTTTGAACTCATCTGTTGTTGTATATGATCACCACCTCTTCTATTGGGATACAACTAGATCAACAGAACCTATCTCAATTATCGGTAAACCTGGTATTTCTTATGCCGTCACAAATAAGCAATTAGATTCCTTGACTGCAGCAGTTGGTGACTTTGGTTTATCCATGATGGATTTGCGTATGAATGGTTTGAATCAATCATCCATAAAATCAAATGATTCAGGTTATACTTCAGCTCATTGGTGTGAATCAAATGAAAACTTAATTGCTACAGTATCAAGCGATCCAAACATTGTTCAGTTATGGGATATCCGAAATCTAAAACCATTCAAAACATTGAATGAATTTTCTGGGAAAATCAATGATGTTAAATGGAAAAAAAATATCCTTTGGGTTGCACAATCTTCTGGTAAATTGAGCAAATGTGATATTGATGACGCAAGGGTAAGCGCCAATTTTAATTCCAGGATCTCAGAGTCTGGCATTTTTTCATTAGAGCTAAATGATGAATCTTCAAATGTGGATGGAGTTGTATGCATTGATTCTTCAAATATAAGTACACACAAAACCTACAAGAAAAAACCATTATCACCTCACTCTTCAAAACTTTCACCTTACCAAACATTTTCTTGCTATTCTAAATCTAGCAGAGCAGTATCAGACACTCCTGCCTCTTATTCCTCAAATTTATTTGACTACAGGCCTAATGATAGGAGGGGTAGTGAGGAAACTTTAGCTGTTTCAACTGGAACGGGAGACTATCTGATTGATTTTCAAAAGGAGGTATCAGAAATGATCCAACAAATGGATACAATAGAAATTAATAACATCGTTTACCTTTAGCTTCAGTTTATTTTAGTATTTTATGCAATTAAAAAAAGTGTTTTAATACTTGATAATTTCTCATCGATAGCTTACTTGTAGTACAGAATAGAAAGTCAAGCTATCCATGCATTACTGATATCCAGGGACTTTGATTTTCGTATTCAACTTCAAAATATTTCTCTCTGTGCACATTTAGCCAATGAAGAATTATATCCAAATATGCTTTACTGATCTTGATCACGTTTGGTTCAACATTATTGAGCATTAAAACACTAGGAAATATAGACAACAAACGCAACAAAAATATTGCATCATATATTTCATTAAAATTAATATCTCCGTTAGCTAAAAGATCATTATATTGTGGACGTTCATATCGATATAACACGAATATTCCAACACATTGATCAAAACAATGTCGTATTGATTCTGTTATTTCATGTAATATACTTAGCTCTTTTTCATCATCACTAAATTCTTTATTCAAATATTCAGTAAAATCATGTAAAACCAATTTTACTGTATGTTTTCCGGGAAGGATAACTAATTTGTTGTTTTTGGTTATCATTTCCCAATCATCCACAAGAATTATCTTCAATTCATCAGGAACCAAATTCTGTATCTCTTTGTGAGTAAACCCATTTTGAATATCATAATAAGGCAAAGGGCTAAGATCATTCGCTTTCTTTCGTTTACTCTTCGCCACTACTTCACCATTGACATCCGTTTCTTCATCTGTGATAGGACCAACAGAACCGAACCTTTTCTTAGAACGTTTGAGGGATGTTAAACCATTCAAACTTTTATTATCAACTTTAGAACTATTCAGCAGGCCCGCAATACCCACAATTTCATTAACTCTAGTAGTTTCCACTCTCACCTTATGATCATTTTTCAGTTTTGTCTTGGAACGTTTTTGTCCTCTTTCTAATTCTTTTTGCTTTTCCTGCCTCTCAATCTCTTTTTGCTTTAGACGCGCCTCTTCTTGAACATCGTACTCAAGCTCTTCCTTTTTAATTCGGTTTTCTTTATTATCTTCTAAAATTCTCGAGGTATCTACCCATTCATCCCATTTAACGTTCCACCCATTGTAATGAACCTTATAGACAGTTTCAGACAAATATTTGTCCGGAAATTTTTTATCAGGTGATGCTTTCATGTATTCCTTCTTCTTTTCGTCATAAAATGTTATTTTTTGAGACACAGGATCATAGGTTCTGGAAATTTTTGCATCGTATAGCAATGGTCCTTGGTATACCAGCACTTTTTCATTTATTTCAAACTTCATCTAACAAAAGCGTATGCCTTTAAAATAATAATAAAGGTTTTGATTTTCAAGCCACCACTAAGTATCGTTGACGTACAAGTATGTGGACGAGCAGTAATGAAGATCGATGTTCTGATAGAATTAAGAAGATTTGTCAATTCAAGACGCGCGGATTGAACCTGAATCCTCAATGTCAAATCATGAGAATAATGTGTTAGATCACTCAAACGTGGTTGTTGATCCAATCTTGAACTGAAAATAAGTTTCCTCCTTACTGTTAAAAATAAATATATGACAATGGAAAAAAAACTTCCGTCGTTACCAGCTGGAAAAGAATGTAAAGAAACGATAAGTACTAAACGGCCCTCGCTGAACTTAGATGCTGGCGCTAAAGGACCTTCAACTCAATTACAGAGTCCAGCGCTCACTCAAATCAACTACGGAATGCCCCTCAATAGATCTGACAGGATAGATCTCAATAAGTTTTCTAAAAGCATGTCCAATAGAAGACTCGATACATCAATGACTTTAGATTTGAAAAGTTACAACAAACTACCCAAAGAAAGCATCCCAAGCCCATCATTAAAATCAGCTAGTTCATCAGAAGATACGAATTTTTTGAAAACTCCTATAGATTCGGTAAACATGACTTTATTAGACAGTTTTAGCAACTCTAATCCAACTTTATCATTGAAGCCTGTGTCTTACAAACGAAATGTAATTGTCCAACAGAATACGGGTGAAAAAATAATGTCTGCAAGGTCGCTATCCTTGAATCAAGAATCGAGTCCAATCGAAAATAAATCTTTGAATCGACGTAATCTCAAACATTTGACACTTCAGACAACAGCGGAAACGTCTAGTACTATTGATGAAAACTGTGTCAGCATTGATGTTAAAGACCCTGAAAGGAAAATTGACACCAATGAGCTTATAGAAAATATCAAAAATTTGGAATTGGGCCTAGAGTACCAAATGCCAATTTGTGCTGATGAACTAGTTGCGTTGAAAAAATTAGGATCTGGACAATCAGGAACTGTTTCAAAAGTTTTACATTTACCAACGCAGAAAACCATGGCACGAAAAATTGTACATCTTGAAGCTAAAGAAGTGATTCAATCCCAAATAATGAGGGAATTGAGGATAATGCACGAATGCGATTCTCCATTTATAATCGAGTTTTATGGGACTTTCATGCTTGAAGGAAATGTTGTAATTTGTATGGAGTACGCTGATTGTGGTTCTTTAAGTCATGTTTTCAAGCTCACTGGACCATTTCCTGAATTCATGTTGAAGCATGTTGCGTTCTCAGTTATTTCAGGGTTGATTTACCTATATGAAAGCCATCGAATAATCCATCGTGACGTAAAACCTTCTAACGTTTTATTGACCTCTAAAGGTAAAATTAAACTTTGTGATTTTGGTGTTTCTCGTGAACTTATAAATTCGCTTGCAGACACCTTTGTTGGTACATCAACATATATGTCACCGGAGAGAATTCAAGGCGGTGTTTATTCAGTAAAGGGTGATGTCTGGTCTCTTGGAATCATGCTATACGAATTGGCTTCAGGTAATTTAGCTTTTACCAATGAATCTTCAGGACAAACATCTATATTAGAGTTATTACAAAGGATAGTTAATGAAAAACCACCGACCTTGTCGGTAAATGATGGATTTAGTGAACAGATTTCAGATTTCGTTTCTCAATGTTTGAGAAAGGAGAATCAAAGACCGAATCCAACAGAATTAATGAAACATCCATTTTTAGCTGATTTTCTGGATGCTGATGGTATTCGAGTAAATTCTAAATACCGTGGTGATATTAGAAAATGGTGTAAGAATGTGAGAAGGGTACAGAAAGGGAAGCCATTAGTCTAGTAAAGTTTTGTATTGCATTCCACGTATTCCACCCCTTACAGTTTATAGCAAGAATCTCATAATCTGAAAACATCAGCCACTAAATACAAACTACCACAAACAACTATTTTCCTGTTTTCCGTCAGCGAAATTTGGATGGCAGTTTTCAATGCGTTCTTAACATTGTTTACAACCTTGATATCCGCAAGCGGAATAGCTTGATTTGTCAATTCATCTCTTAGTTCACTTGCAGGAAATGGTTCAATCCATGGCATGCCTTCAATATTTTCTGCAAATTGGGTAAAAATTATAGTATCATTTTCACGTATGATAGACCGAAATAAAGATGTTAAATCCTTTCCTTTAGTAATCGCAATAACATAAACAAATCCATTATTATCTCTAATACTATCAAGGTATTTTCCGAGTTCATTAGCTGCACTTGCATTATGAGCACCATCCAGCAATATAGGTGTAAAACCATCATCGTTGATATCGACCTTAACATGCCTCAAATTGTAAGTTTGTAGTCTACCAGGCCATATGGTATTTTCAGCACCCGTCTTAATTATTTCTGAGTCAATGCTGTAACCTTTCACTAGTGAAATCATCTTTAGTGCTACAGCTAAATTATCGTATTGATAATTGCCAAGCAGCTTGGGTTTTACCCAACAATCTTCTTTTTTGGTAACGTACAAATTGCAACCAACATGATTCGCCTCTTTCGCAGCTTCCTCCAAAATAGACCGGTCATTTGTTCCATCAATAACAGCCGGAACATCATTTTTCAATATTCCTAGTTTTTGCGAAGCTATTTCCCTCAAGTTGTTACCAAGTAATCCTTGATGATCTAATGCAATTTTTGTTATACCTACAACCAAAGTTTTTTCAGCAGGGATAACATTTGTTGCATCCAATCTTCCTCCAACTCCAACTTCCAAAATTGCTATGTCAACATTAGAATCTGCGAAAATTTGGAATGCAGTACATGTCAGTAACTCAAATTCTGTGCATCCTACATTATACTTTTTGTCAATGTCTTGTATCATCAATTTAAATTTTTCATAAACGGTCTGCGGAACTGGATGATTATCAATCTGAATACTGTCTCTAGGAGTAATCAGATGGGGGGAATTGAATTTGCCATTTCTAATACCTGCTTCTGTTAATATGTGTGATAAATAAGAACAGACTGATCCTTTCCCATTAGTACCTGCTACATGAATGAATTTGGGTTTGTAATGTGGATTGTTTAAATGTCGCAAAAGACTTTGTATTCTATGTAGCTGCAATTCTAATGGCATTGTGGGGAGTCATTCCTGCATTGCAATAGTAGTTGCGTTGGAAACTTTTCATCAAATATAGAGTATAAATTAGTTCTCACAGGCCAGAATTACTGAGCCGATCACAACTTTTGTTACAGCGCCGCCTGAATTTTGCAGAATTCCAATTCAAATGTTTGAATATAACTTCTTTGATTGTTGTTGATCTGCGAGCCTACCACTGATTAGTTGCTTGAAAGTACCAACAACAAAACAATGTCAACGAAAAGATTGGAACTGAAGCTAAGAAAGTTTTTCAATATACCCAAAAAGGGTGAGAACTATGAATTTCGTTCAGGCTTAGTTTCACAATATGCTGATGAACGGAAAGATACAATCCAGAGAGTGATTGCTGCAATGACAGTAGGAAAAGATGTTTCAGCATTATTTCCTGATGTTTTAAAAAACATTGCTACTCACGATTTAGAACAAAAGAAATTGGTGTATTTATATTTAATGAATTATGCGAAAACACACCCCGAACTTGTAATTTTAGCTACAAATACTTTTATGAGAGACTCCGAAGATCCTAATCCTCTAATTAGAGCATTAGCAATTAGAACTATGGGATGTATTAGAGTTGAAAAGATGGTTGATTACATCACTATTCCATTAAAGAGGACTTTAAGAGATGACAATCCATATGTTAGAAAAACAGCTGTTATTTGTGTTGCAAAACTTTTTGAACTGAATTCAGCAGTTTGCATGGAACAAGGTTTTTTGAACATACTATTAGAATTAATTGATGATCCGAATCAAATGGTTGTTGCAAATTCTGTTGCATCCCTTTTGGAAATTTCCAAAATCACGCAGAAAGATGTTTTGAAAATGGATAGTAAAGTTCTTTCCAAATTACTCTCTGTTTTGAATGAGTGCAGCGAATGGGGGAGAATATCAATTTTATCTTCATTGGTATCATATGATGCCACAAGTTTGTCTGAAGTTCATGAGATATTGGAGAAAATATCACCACAACTACAACACGAAAATCCCGCAGTAGTTTTAACAACCATCAAGGTTTTGATTAAGCAATTAGGCAAGTTACCTGAAAATGAAAGGGAAAATGCCTTGACTAGACTCTCAAGTCCACTGTGCTCGCTGCTCACATCTGCTCCCGAAATTCAATATGTTGCTTTGAAAAACATTAGAATCCTTTTAGAGAAATACCCCAATATTCTTGAAAAGGAAATCCGTGCATTTTTTATCAAGTATAATGATCCACTTTATTTGAAACTTGAAAAACTTGAAGTTATGGTGAGAATAGCCAACGAGTCAAATTGTATGTTATTAATTTCGGAATTTAGAGAGTATTCAATGGGTGTTGAAGTAGACCTAGTCAACAGAGCAATAGAAGGAATCAGTCAGATTGCAATTAAAATAGAGAAGTGCTCAAAAAAAGTTGTGGAGATACTATATGAACTTTTTATCAATCGTTCCGAGTTTGTCGTTGAAGAGTTGGTGATTGTGGCTCAACACATTTTAAGAAGATACCCAAAGGAATATTTATCCACTTTGATAACAATAATTGCAGATCTCAATTTTGATGATTTGAATAAGTCTGCTGCTTTGTCTTCTTATATTTGGATTTTAGGAGAATATTCAAAAGAAATACCTCACCTTGAAGATAAATTAAGCGTTATTGTGAGCAGCTTTGAGGATTTTGAGCCACTAGTTCAAGTAACAACATTGAACTCATTGGTCAAAATCAGTTTAACGAAACCAACACCTAACATCATGTCCCTTTTACAGACAACCCTTAATAAGTCAACCAAAAACGTAGAAAATGCAGACGTGAGAGATAAAGCATTTCTATATTGGAGACTACTTTCTACTGATGATAAGAATTTGCAAAAGGATATCATTTTAACTAAATTACCAATTTTGAAAACTACTATAGAAACATTTCCTCCTGGGTTACTTGATGAATTACTAGAAAGTTTGGGAAATCTCAGTTCAGTCTTTTATAAACCAGCATCTTCATTCATTTCTGTAGATCAAAACGAAAATACGTTTTTCACCTCTTCAGATTTGCAAACAAAAAAGTTGGAAGAGTTGGAACAAATTGCTAAAAATGAGATCGTCAATAATGCAGTTAAAGCAGATAATTTGCTCGATCTTGAAAATGATGATCTGGGAAGTAACTTAAATGAACAAGAAAGCTCGAATGACGTACTCGAAGAGTTGAACGAGTTATTCGCTGTACTAAATACCTCTTCGGCTTCCAAAGAACCCACATCAACTGTATCCCATAACGACTTATTGAACGTCTTTGGACATATAACGTCTAATATGGATAAACCTAAAACAGCATCTAAAAATGATGACATTTTGAATCTGTTCTAGATACTTATAGACTTTATAGGGCATATGTAAGCCGAAAAACTAGTAGATTTACTATACATTTTTTTAATGAGCTAACACTAAGCGTCTTTAGGCGTCAACTTCATCAATTTCTTTCTCAGTATCTTTTTTAGTTGCAAAACTTTCATGTTCAAGTTGATTTTCATCAAAAAATGCGTCTTCATCTTCTTCATCTTCTTCAGGTATAGTATTTGTGGTCGTATGAGCTACGTTTGTTTCCTCTTCTTCATTCACTTCCATATTTTCATCTAGGGTTATAGGGAAATATCTAGCTACATTGAGCAGTATATCTTCACATACTTCTGTTGTGAAACGTTCTTCACACTCTTCTATTATTGCATACAAATTTACGAGAGACGTGGGCAGTAAATTCATTATCATCAGTTTTTCAATAACTTCCAGCTCTAGAGAATTCAAATATATCATCAGTCCCACAAAATTTTCAGTCTTAACATGATTTCCTTGGTCTGCTTTAGTTAAATAGTGACCAAGATCACGAGTAATAATTTCAAGATCTAGTAGCTGAGGATTGAACCTTGACTTCTTTGGTTTTTCAGTAGCTGCGATGGTAAATGCCCACATATTTTCCCTTTGGACATCACAGATATGTTGATACACCTCAAAGTTTGACATCAGTTTTTGTCTTTCCTCAATCAACTTCATATTGTCTACCTTTAGTGTAAATCTATGTCTTGTTGCCAAAAATTTGGATGCATGATAAATTCTCACCCTTGTCTGATTGACCAGATCGAAATTGGGCTGAAAATTTTAGGTTTGCTTTTCAAGCTAGCTAGAGCTTCAAGCTACGCATGCAGGATCGTACAAAATCAAAATTTCGCACTATTTCAACTTCATGTAAATTATCTAAGCTTATGTTTTACTGATATTACCAGCCATCTTTAGTGTATAGAGTAAATAAGTATATAATAATCGGATGATAATCTTCGTGAAGTTTAATGGATCTCAAAATTTATCCATGATTACTATTTGCTCCTCCAAAATTTTTTTCTAAACTCTGATGAAACTGTTTCATAGTCTCAAGAAATTCGGGTGGTGGTGTTTTACCGGTTTGTTGAAAATGAGCTAAAATTCCTTGTATCTGAAAGTACTTTTCACGGAAAGGAGATGGTAATTGATTCGGCGGAGGCAGTGGTACTGCACTTCTCGTTGTTGTGGGGAACTTTGTCATCTGATCATTTGAATACATTTGAGTTTCATGAAATTGTTTGTTGGACTCTGAAGACGACGGTGAATAGGATGTGCTTCCACCAACACCACGCTGTGTACTACTGGATAATCTTGATACAGATGCATCTGTGTTGTTCGGCAGAGTAGCTTTGTCTGAGTTGGTCCTTAAAAATGGAACAAGATCAGGTTTCGTGTTTACTTCATATGTGTTTCGCTGATCGATCTGCTCCTGTGAAGAATACCTGGAAGATTGCAGTGAGCCAGAGTTTGAAATGTTTTCAACATTTGAAGGTTTAGAACTACCATTCGTGTTACAAGGATGTAGTGTGTTTGGATAAGGAATGTCAAAAAATCCGGGATGATTCATTCCCCTTGAATTTCTCATGTTAACAGGGATTGGTGCAGAGTTAGTATTCATACCAGGAGGTAAATTCATACCAGGAGGTAGATTCATACCAGGAGGTAAATTCATAACAGGACGAGCATTTATCCCTGGAAACGCGTTGACACTAGTCGGAACATTCATACCAGGCGGAAAATTCATACCAGGCGGAACATTTATACTTGGTGGAACACTGAGGCCCGGCGTAGCATTCATACCGGGTGGGACAGTTAAACTAGGTGGTAAATTCATGACAGGTGGAATCTTCACGTCAGATGGTAAATTCATTCGAGACAGTAGATCCATACCGGGAAGCCTTACACCAGGAGAAAGATTCATCAAATTGTTTGCAGGTTGTAAATTTTGATTTATTCCACGAGGAAAATTTGTTGGATGCATACCGCTTGGAAGCTGCATACCTTGAAAAGGCAAGCCTTGAGGAAACATGTTGAGTGAATGAACTCTTTCTTGTACATTCCTCCCTGATGAGGGTTCCATGATTTTTTCTTCATGAAAGTTTTCAGTTTGGGAAGATACTCTTCTTGAAAAGTTCACTTTGTCTTGATTATCAGTATCACACTCAACATTTTGTTCAACATTGGGGTCTAATGGTTCTTTAAAACCGACAGGAGACATCCCTTCCAGTATGTTAGTATCAGTAGAGGGGTGTCTATTCAACAAAATCTCATTTGATCGTTTGGAATTATCTTCAATATCATTATCCACTACAGCTGCCGACTTCAGATGACCTAATGACTTAGTGTTATTTGACTCAAAATTATCTCGAGAAGACAGGGCTTTTGCGTTTTGATTTTCACAGTCAACAATCCTTGAGACACCAGATGATTCGTTTCTTGTTGTTGCGACATGAGTGGTCGGACGTACAGTAGTAGTTACCGATCCTTTGGCATTTTTCTCTAATAAAGAATTCAAGAAATTATTATCAAGTTGCATTCTAGCATCTAACTCCATTGCAAACTGCAAGTCTTCAAAATTGGAGCTTACTTTTGCTTCATCTGCTATTGTATCTCTGATTTTGTGCTTCTCTTTCTCTAGCTTTTCATTGTACTCTTCTTCTGTAGGTCCCAGTATTTCTGGTTCTTCAAAAGCTTGCTGTAATTCAGCAGTTAAAGAATTATTATTTTGACGTATTGAATCATTTTTAGGTTCGAATTTGTCATCGACTTTTGATTTACTGGATGAATTAGCATGAAACAGCAGCTTTTCTTTTTCAAAATCTTGCGTTGAATGTCCATATGATGTCATATATCTGTTGAAATCCGAATCTACTTTAAAATCTGTCTCATTTAACCATTCAGGGGTGACATCTTCATCAAAAGTATGGTCATTGGTAATACTATTGCGAGAGTTTTTTTTATTACCTCTTTTACTCGACTTGTTTGAGTTAGTCGTTCGATTTGCAATAAACTGATTGAGTCTCAATTTTGGTGCATCAAGTCTATAGAAGGAAACATCTGGAAGTCCTGTAGGGATCGTCATAAACTCTTCTAGTTGTATAAGTCTTGTAGGTGAATAAATGATTCTGGTATTAGCTTGGTTTTTGTCAGTGGATAAAACATCACCTACTGGAGCGGGATTGCTAGTTGCGCTGGTCATTTCTCAAAAGCTATTGATCAAGATAGTCTTTTGATTCAAATATTGTTTTGTAGCAGGGGTGTTGATTAAAAATTGGAAATTCTTCACTTTAATCACACATTTACCACAGATCCTTTGGACAGTCAATTTACAATTTTGTGTGTGCTCGGCATGCATGCATTCTCAATAAAATTCAAATTGAGATTTGAGCGCTGTCCTCGCGATCCGCTGTCACCCTTCTTCATATATATTGCAATATGAGGAAAACCTGAACTAGGTTTACGATAATTTAGATCTAAATGTTACATGTAGATAATTGTGCCTAGTTATACGACTTGCATAGCAATTACTGATGACTCTGCAAACCATCTCCTATCAAATTTACGTAAATTGCTTTTACTTCCAAAAACTTTGCGAGGGATACCACTATCTATGAGATAATGTTTAACCTTCCCTTTTTCGAAATAACCAAATTTGTAAATGTTTAAAGCAGAAGATAGTGGTAAACCTATTGATGCAAGATGTGTGCTTTTAATTATCAGCTTTTCATTACTATCATTGGTGCCGGAAGAAGGGTTTAAACCAGCAGGGATATCCATAGACATAATTGGTAGTTTCGAGGAGTTACACCACTCAATTAGTTCGATTGCCAATTCAAGTTCATGACCAATCAAGTCATTAAGATCACTTTCAAAACCTCCTAGACCTTCAAGGATAAATTCAAGTGGGGATTCGGAGCTTATACTTAAAACCTTTTCTAACTGTGCCACATTGTTCACAATTTTACCACCAATGTTACTGAATCGTTTCAGTTCTTCATCAACTTCAAGTATTAACTCATCATCAGAATTTTTTGGGTCATACAACAAGAATGATATAACTTTGACACCTCTGTTGAACAAGTGTCTTCCAGCAGTAAGTGATATGACACCTGCTCTATTATTTCCAGCAAGAATCAAAACTAATGGAGGTTCATTGTGATTGTTTTGACTGATCCTAAATCCTCCTATTATATTATTAATAAATAACTCACTCAAGTTTCTACCAGAATTCTCTGTGATAATTTGCTCAGTTAATCCAAGTTTGGACTTACTGAGATTTAGTATCTCTGAAAGTTGTAACGTTGAACAAGTAGGAACTGGCTGTTCTCCAAAGGAAACGCTAGAAAATTGTGCAGTTGTTGAAGCCAATGATAAGCGTTTTTCAGAGATTGTATTTGATGATTGACTACTATTTGATAGACTATTCGGAGCGGAAGTATTCTTATTATTCTCTGAGTTTTTGAATCCATCTGAATTTTTGGTTATTTTGGAGTAGTTGAAGTTCGAGTTATCATCCCATGATTCCTTCTTCTTTTGTTTCACTATCATCTCATCATTATTGTACACGGAAACTTTGGGATCAACCTTATTGAAGCTTACCAGTCTACATGATTGATCAACTTCATCATTCTGGGAGATTTCTTTGAAAACTGATGCTTTATCAAACTTTTGAAGATTAGAAGCAAAATCAAATTCTTCTAACTCCACTCTTTTCTTCTGATTATTATCATACATTCCATCCGGTGTTCCATTGTAGATATCAACATATTTAACTTCAAGATCTTTACCGCTATTGGAGTTGGTGTTACTACCAGCATCCAAACTAAAATTGTCAACCTTTTTATTTCTGTTTCTTTTACCGTTCTTATTGATTTCATCTTTGATGTTTCCTGAACCTGATTCATCGTGCTTCAAAACTTTTATTTGTTTTTTGGATGCTTTGGACTTATTTCTTGCAAGTTTTATAACATTGAGATCCTTTATATCAACAGATTTTAAAACGATACTATCTGTGCTCAAATCTTCAAAAGAACCATCGTCTTTTACACAGGTAGGGTTGAGCAGTACAATTTGAGTGTTATCAAGTGAATCAATAACACCTCGAATCTTCCTCGAGTCCGGCTGTTTAAGTTCAATATCCACAGTATATCCATAGAACTGTGACATATTTGTTGGCAGTCTATAAGCTTTTAACGTTTTCTCAAAGTTTTACAAAGGATAAATAAACCAGTCACTTGAAAAGACATTTAATCAAACTTTGAACGATGCACAAAATTTCCATTTAAGTTACGTAAGCAAAGCAAGCATAATTTGTATCAACTCAGTTGAAAGTGGAACATCTTTAATCAATTGGTCAAGATAGCTAGTAATGTCAACTAAAGAAAAGGATACAAATATTGGCGTTCGTGATGTCCTTTCACACCTGCACTCATTACTTTCAATACCGGTAAGTAAGAGTTTATCTGATGGTTCTACAAAACTCACGTATGCACCTGCTAATGATCCATTAATACTATCATGCTGTTGCATAGTATCAGAGAGGCTGTTATCAGAAACAAGCCAGCTTTCACAGTTAGAGCGGTGCCCTGTTTGTGAGAAGAAATCAGTCTTTACAATAGGACTGTGTCAACAATTAGTTGACCTATATCATTATTATACTCATCTGAAGTATGAATTAGACAACAACAGTGATACCAATATGCTCGAGGTAGGTTCTGCTGCCAATTCATATAATAAAGGTCTTGAATCGGAGCTTTTGTTCTCCAGTACATCACCCATTGGACGAAGTGGATCGAAAGAGCTCGATGTTGAACAGATGCCATCACAGAAGGGCCTCTCTTTTCTCGGCGCCTTTCATGATGCATTGAAACACATCAACGTATCTTCTTCCTGTAATTCACATGACTTATCTAATTTTTCCATTTTGAATTCCCAACTGGAGGATAACTATTCCAACATAAATGTTAGTATGAACCCACATTCTCCCACCAATCACTCCAGTGCATCATCGGCATCTCTACAGAGACAGAAAACACGTCAACTGACCGGAAACACTTCAAATTTGACAAAGCTACTTTCCAATACGTCAGGCAACTCAAAATTGACAACCTCAAAACGACATTCTAATAAAGAATATCTACTTTCGAAAAACTTTCCATTTTTCAGGAGAATATATACACACTCAGTGAGCAATTCGAACTTTTTTCTTAAGACAAAAGTTTACATACAACCTCAAATGTCACCTAACTTGACTAAGTTTGTTCTTTTATCTGAGAAGAAATGGGAAGTTTATAGTTTAGATACAGAGAAACCGGAAAAACAACCTAAACTTCTTTGTTGTGGTAAATCTGATGCATCTTATGGGATATCTTATGAATTGCTGAACAGAATGACTAAAAGTCAAATTTTTGAAAATTCTAATATCAGTAGTGATGAACCAGATATTTCAGATATTTTAAGTGATTGGGAACATTTGTATTGTAAACTAACAGAGAATTATCTTTTTATTACCGGAACAAGAGGAATAATGAGAGTCATTGATTTAAATAGAGGTGGTTTATGTGTTTACACATATAAATGTAACTTCCCAATACGTTGCATAGATGCTTCCACAAATGATGAATATGTATCTCTTGGCATCAATGGAAAAGATAAATACACTCAAGTGGAGCAGGCTGTTATCATCTTAATAAAGCTTATACCCGAAACACTTAATTCTGCATTCCGCATATCCACATACTATTTCACTTTACCTTATAGAGATCCAATTGGTATATTGAGATTTTCTCCAGACTCCTCTCTTCTTGCAGTTTCTACCGTTCTAGAATCGAGATTTTTGGTTATTAGTTTATTAGATCCTTGGAGGCCTACATTGGTGATGAAATCGCAACGTAGAATTGACACTTCACTTGATAGTGAAGGAATAACAGACATGTCTTTTTTTCCTGACAATCGATTAATGACGGTGGTGTCATTATCACAAAATTCTGAACCGATAATCATCGATACAAATATTGCATCAATATCAAGCCCTGATGATATAGCAAAGCCCAAACTTCTACTAAAAGTAGACGAGGTAGGCTCTACTATTCATAGATGTTGTGTTTCTCCGAGGGGTGACAGTGTAGCGTTCATCAATCGTAATGGAAGCGTCTACATTATGACTGCTCCAAGGATGGATGATAATGATAACAAAAGGGTATCATTAGTATTAGAGGTGGCAAATGCACCGAGAGCCAAAGAAGCTGCCTCTATTAAATTTGATTCAGATGGTTACAAACTTTACGCTTTGGATAGAAGAGGTACGTTATCTATAGCTGACTTCACTGCGGGAACAGTCGAGGATCATTCAGTTACAAGGTGCAAAATTCTTTCTTAAATAATAGAAAATATATTCTAGCCTTTCATATTGTAGTTACTCCTTAAAATTGTATCATTAAGCAAGTCATATATCTTATTGTGAATATCAATAGGGGTTAATTTGTAGGATAACTTTTTCAGTAATCTTTGCAAAATTGTAGAGACCGAAATCATCGTGGATTTACTTTTCTTCATTAAAACAATATCCAAAGACGTCATATCTATACGACTTAAATCGTTTGAAAGTCCCAATAGTCTATTGAACGACTCGCTCAAGGTTGGAGAATATTGTTCATTTACCTTGTCGTAAAAGGTTTTGTTGATTCCGAATGAAATCTCATGAACAAGTTTTCTTGAATCTTCTTCATTTATAGTCATGAAATTAACAAACACTAATTTCGAAAATCCCCCAGGTATTTTAGATTTATTATGCTCTTCCACTTTTGATTTGCGTAAATTGCTCTCCCTCAAAATACCAAGAAGACCGTTGCTTAGTAGCGTATTGAGTTTCAAAAAAAATGTTTGGGTAATTCGAATGAATTCTCTAGAATTTAGCTGTTCTAACCTTGTCAATTTTGGAAGAGATGTGTAGTTGGGAATAAGTAAGGCGCCTTTAAAATGGTAATACGCTTCTTTTGGCATATTTTCGATTTTATTATCTAAAATTCGGGCCAGCTTCAAAAGGCTTGTATTAACTGTTGAATCGTTAGTATAGTCAATCACCAAAGGCCTAATGTCTGTGTCATTTATTTCCTCCACCTTTTTAAGTTCTTCCTCATCGCTTACAGTGACATATACAACAAATCCACGCATATTTAGATCATTAACAAGCTTATAGACAAATGTTGAATTGATAGAGCCAACCACAAGGATTATTTCATATCTGTATTGACCATCCAAACGATTTGCACTTCTTTGTAAAGGAACATAGTATCTAAAGATTCGGAATCCTACGTAACCGAGAGCGGGGCCCGCTATTCCGATACCGATAGGGTATTTGTTCTTTTGTATGACGCTTTCAAAAACATGGTTTAAAAATCCAAACAAAGGCGAATGAGAGGATTGCTGTTTAGTTGAACTTGAATTGATATTATCCGACAAGGATGATCTAGCATTAGAATATAAACAACGAATCCCATCCCAAAACTGAGTTCCAATCCACTTGGATGACTCGTAGGCATGTTGAGCCGTATCTATGGAAACATCATATCCTGTTTGCACAACTGAGTTTGCACCATGTACAATATTCGTAGTATAATCAAAAACTTTATCAACAATGTCAGGCATTTGGGTTTGCTGACGTGTAGTATATCTCATGAAAAGCGTAATATATATATATGGACACTCTCAGATTTCCAAATCCATATTTGCAAAATTAAGTTGCGGATTTTTGTGATCGATTGATGGTGTAGTATTGAAATTTATTACAGCTTAATTCTTCCGAATTTGGAGTCAAACTAGTTCATAGATAACTGCCACTTTGATCTGATCATAAACTCTGTAAAATGCAATCTATTAAAGGAACATTACAACTTTTGAGAGAAAGTGATGAGATCAAACTATGGCATATATCAATTGAATTATTACGGTCTGGATTTTTCAACTGTTATTTGACACCACAGCAATTTAATGCTTTGGAAACCATACTTAACATTCAACCAGAAACAGAGGGGAACAATTTGATATGGAAATCTTTTTTACAAGGTATACTTATTCTAAAATTCAAGGAGGACAATGGCGATGACTCAAACTCGAATGATAATATGTATATGAAACCTGGATATTCATGTCTGAGAAATCTAAATTCCACTTTACGATATCTACTATATGAAAAAGTGATTGACTACATCTTTAAGTATGACCGAAACTATTCACATGAATTTCACTTTCTAGAGAATTTATTTTTGGCAAAGACTAATGTGCAAGAGGGAGTAGTTTCAAGTAATCAAAAGACCTTAGAAAGACTTACAGCTAAAGATGAAGATGATGATTACGATGATGAAGAGGATGATATGCATATCGATAAAGATTATAGTGAAGAAAAGTATCCAAACGGAGATATAATAGTTAATACAGTAGCGAGATCTTGCTCTATGTTGCTACCTGAAAAAACTCAAACGATTAGAATTGATGATGTGACCCGCCATCCGATTTTGGTAGTTAGTAAAGAAGACTTACTGAAGAAACCAAATTATCCCAAACTTGAGGAAAGTACTCAAGAAGACGAAGAGATTGGAAAACTGGTACATCCAATCTTGGGAACTACATCTGCTATTGAGTCCAGTATAGAAAAGCGGAATGAAATTAAACTTATCAAGAACTTCAATAAAACTGTTCACAGTTTTGAAAATGATTTGCCAAATCTACTGAAAAGAAGAAAACTAGAGAGAAGCAACAAAGAAGTGGAAGAGTCATCCGAAGCTCAGCCTCAAGAGCTTGATGCCAATGAAAACACAAAAACCGTCAATACGTTGATCTCTCTAGGTGGAGCAGCAAACTTATCATTGAAAAATTTACTTCATAAAATTGAAACTAATAGAGATAAACTGGGTGTGACTGACGTTGAATTGAAAAATCTTATAATGGACGTACGTAAGAATAGGTCGAAATGGGCAAACTACAATAGAATTGGACAGGAAGAGTTATATGAAGCTTGTGAAAAAGTTGTGAATGAATTGAGAGGTTACACGGAACATTCCACACCTTTTCTCAATAGAGTCTCCAAGCGTGAAGCACCCAACTATTATCAAGTTATCAAAACTCCTATGGATTTAAACACTGTTTTGAAAAAGTTGAAGACGTTACAGTACCTGAATAAAAAAGCTTTTGTTGATGATATCATGCTAATTTGGCAAAATTGTCTTACGTATAATTCCGATCCGAAACACTATTTGAGAGTTGATGCTATAGCTATGAGAAAAAAATCGCTTGAGTTAATTCCTCTAATCCCCGATATAACAATTCGAGATAGAATAGAAGTAGAACGGGAAGCAGCTGAGCTTGAGAGGAATGAGAAGGAAAAGGAGGAAACTGAGACCGTTGGTAGAACTTCGGCCAGAGGCATGAGTAGCACAACACGAAAATCAAGAAAAGGCGTTGCTGAATCCAAAAATCTCAATTTGACAACTAAGGTAAAGCTAGAACCAGATGCATCAATAGCTGCTGCATCCGACTTGGACGATTTATCTCCAAAGCTAAACATGTCTATGGAACTTGATACTAACGAAAGTGATGCTCAAGAAGTGGAAAGGAAGTCCGATCAACACAAATCCAAGCCTTATTACGATCTAGATGAGGAAGAGGAGAATGAAGAGGATAATGAAATTAACAATTTGATGGATCAAGATGAATTAGATGAAGATGTGAATGAAGATAATGATGATCTTGAAGTTTCTACATGGCGCACACTTACATCAAATACCAGGTACAAACTATGTAAAGAAAGATCAAAATTGTTCAAAGAAAATAAACTGCAGCCAGACGCAGAAGCATTGTTGCGTACCAAGCGCCAAATGAATAGCTTTGAATGGTACCTTAAAGATGAAACCAATTTGGTTCTACATAAGAATCGAAATGGTCTTGATGGAAATGACGATCCTTATTTGATTGAGTATGATGTTACGGGCGGTATTCCAGCAATTTCTCACAATAATCTGAATTTAGATCAAGCTGAAGAGAATATTTTAGAAACGATGATTGAAAACGGACAAAAACTTGAAGATTTACCCGATAGTAGCGTCAAGGTGAAGGTTCAGGGTTCCAACAGTATGATTTTGGAAAATATTTCTTTGATGCAAGACATAAGAAAAATCTGCTTCAGAATCAATTTGATTAGATCAATGCAAACTAGCAAATTTATGCACCAATCTCAATATGTTGCTCCTTCAAAACCCAAAATTAAATTTGATGATATTGATCCTATGTCAAAGCTGAATACTAGAGACTTGATGTCAGAAAACATTGCCTATCACGCTTTGCTCAAGTCTGTTTCAGCTTTAACAATGCTAAATGGGTTTGAACAGACGTCGAAATCTTGTGCAGTTTTGCTTACCGAGGTTGCTAAAAATTATATTTCAAATCTGGCTAAAACATTTAAATTATTACTTGAGTCTAAGTCAATCAATAAGCTTCACTGCGAGGAGAATAAACCGCTGACATGCAAAGAAATTCTGCAAGTTGTTTTATGCTACAATGGAATTGAAAATCCTGATTCCATTTACGCTTATTATAAAGAACAACTTACAAAGCAACATAAGAAGCTTATGGATTTGAAATTCGGTCTTGAAAACTTTCTCTGTGATTTGTTACGACCTAGTATGCAAGACTTGAGCGAGTCTCAATTCAATGATGACTCGGAACAATTTGTGAATGGTGACTTTTCGGATGAGCTTGGGGAAGATTTTTTCGGTTTCAAAGAACTAGGGTTGGATAAGGAGTTTGGCTTGTTGACATCAAATATTCCTCTTCATTTATTGCAATCCAAGCTTTCTCACCAATTCAATCAAATGAATAAAAATATGGCAAAACGAGTCTATCCCGAATTCGGTCAGATTTCTTTTCCTAAACTCAAAAAGAAAGATATTCCTAATCAACCTGGCATTCTTCGGCCATTTTACGAGGATTTATTGGAAAAGTCCAGATCAATGTATACTAAACAATTGAGAAGATATCAAACACAAATAGCCAACGGCGAAGTACCGGAGGAACCCTTCCAAGAGTTGGAAGATGAAGACGAGTTGATTTTGGTTGAAGATGAAGATCTTCCATTGAAGCAACGAAATAATCGTCCTAAAATTCCTCCGAATGGAAAGATTACACAGGGAAAGAAAAAAAATGTAACTAATACTTTTGATATCGAAAAACAGGAGGAAATACGGAAAAGAATGGAGGAGATACTCAGTAAACAAAACCTTGATATCATGAACATGAATCCTGATGAAAATATTTATTCAAAAACAAATATGCTTTCCAACGAAAAGCAATCTTTTAACGATACAAATGACCATACTGAAACTGAAAAAGTTATTGACACCACAGAGACAATTACTTTAGAGAATGTAACTGCATAATCATTCAGATCAAAAGTGAAATAGTATAACATCAATTTGTAACAATAGATATTGTATATATAGGAGATTACTTTGAAAATTATCATTGTTTAGAAATGGACGTCCTCACCTTTGGCCCATTGAACGATGAGATAAATGTTCAAAAAACTTATTGTAAACCAGGTAAAAAACGCCAAAATGTTAGTAGTGGATGAGTTCGCAAAATTTACACATTCTGTGTGATCACCTAATAATGGGTTGTACTCTTCATTGGTACTATTTACTTTCACTGTCATGAGGTTTTTATTTGCAGTAAAATAAAGTAGAGGAGCTGTAACAAATGGAAGAATTAATGAAAGTACGACCTGAGACAAATTTAATATTGTTGAAATACCCGATCTTCCTGAAAAAATAGCCATGAATAGACAAGGAATTATACTAATAGTTCTTGTAAACAATCTTCGAACAAAAGGATTTAGATTCCAGTTCACACTGCCTTCGGCTATAATCATACCTGACATTGTACAAATAACACCTGCAGCCACAGCTGACAGAACCATTGCAATGGCAAAGATCAATCCAGCCTGTTTAGAAATGAATTTGCATAATAGCTCGTAAATTGAAATCAAATCAGCATTATTTGCTTCTGGTTTACCATATAATGCACTACCGGATGCAACCAAAATAGAAGCATTAATAAATACTGCAATAATGCATAACGATAATATCATTTCCACGTATGAATAATTCAAACAATATTTGATAGCTTCAACTGTAGGTTGATATGAAAGTTTTTGCCCTTGTGTAACTTCTTCGTGTAATGTGTTCGATTTCAAATCAAATTCCTTTAATCTTGGCTTTACCAAATTTGATCCTAAATACAATGAATGTGGCATCACAGTAGCCCCAATAATTCCCAATCCTAAATATAACGCACTTTTGTCGTGAAATAAAACCTTATTTGGCAATAAGGATTTCAGTATATCTGATTTTAGATCAAATTCAACTTTATTCACCAAGATTACAAAGCAAATAAACGTCAGAATAACTAAAGATGAAACAAACATTTCAAACTTTCGGATATGCCTCATTGATCCATCTGGGTTATATGCAAAGATAATTGCTAGCACGTCACATATAGTAATTAGGACGCCAAATTTAAGTGGAATACTAAATAAAATGTTCAACGCAATTGCAGTTCCTACAACTTCAGCTAAGTCAGTAAAGATAACGGCTGTCTCCGCCAAAATGTAGTTCAGTACATTAAGCCAATGTGGTAGATGTTTTCGACAATTTTCGGCCAAATCAAGTCCAGTAACTGTTCCTAGTTTTATAGCTAGACATTGTAATATAACAGCAAAGATATTAGCTAACATGATGAAAAATAGATGGGCATACTTGAACTGTGCTCCTGCACTAGTAGATGTTGAATAATTCCCAGGATCGATATAAGCACATGAAACCAAGAGACCTGGTCCTACAAACTTGATAAGTTTAACCAAATCAAAATCCATTATAGCAAAGTAGTTTGGAGAGCCAAATATTATTGAGAGCAAACTTAACACCAAGAATAAGACTTTTTGGGTCTCGGCATTCAAATCGTTAACAAATTCCCTCTGACGTACTGGCATTGTATCAGAAATTGAATTCCAAATAATCAAAGTTAACTCCGAGAAGCTCGAAAGGGTCACGTGAAATCAAAAATCTGAAAATTCTGTGTTTCATGTTCGGCAAGGCTCAGTCAGTTCAAGTGCTTGTTTGTCGTAGAAACTGATTGGTTTGCTTTTAAAAAGCCAATGGCCATTAAACGTCTACCAAAAGCTGTAGCTGCTGGGATTGTATCGTCTAGTTCAATAAAATCACAAATTTCGGTACTAAAGGAGCTAATTGAAAATTCTGTAGATGCCATTTTAGAATCTTCTGGCTCAAACAACAACATTAGACAAATTCAAATTGAAATTGATAAGGAGACAGCTGGACTTAATTATCTCTCTGTCTCAGATGATGGTCCTGGAATTCAAAAAGCAGATAGAAATTTACTTTGTTTGAATCATACAACGTCAAAGTTACACTCAAAAGATGAATTATTTAATGGGATTTCTACATGTGGATTTAGAGGAGAGGCACTTAATTTTATAGCCGGAGTAAGTCAGAAAATGGAAATTTTTACTAAAACATATACCGATGAAATGGCTGAATGCTGGACTGTCGGAAGTTCCGGTGTACCAAACTCTGACTCGAGGTTTATACCTGGCGTCATAGGTACAACGATAAAGTTGAATGCTATTTTCCGATCGACACCAGTCAGATATAAGTTTTTGAAAAACAGCAAACATAAGATATTGAAGGACATTGAGAGTCTTGTTATGACATTTGCTTTAATATATCGGTCAATTAGGTTTCAGCTGAAGTTTGTAAAGGTTTTACCTGGGAATCGAATACAATCAGTTGACATCAAAACTTACGCATCTAAAGTCGATAGAATACAGTTGATTTGTAGCATATTAAACACTGGAAAACAAGAACAGTTTTATGAGTCCAAGTTCAATTTCAAAGTTGGATCAATTGGACATGTCCTCTATGATGTTCAAGTGGACATGATTCTCCCATTTCTAGAGGCAGATTCAACATTTGCTTCCAGGATAAACTTAAAGATAATTACAGTTAACTGCAAACCAATGAGTTTGAAGCTAAAATTTGGCAAAACAGTAGCCAGTAAAGTCAGTGAGATTTATTCAAGTCTGTTACTGCCAATACCATCGACATGGTATGTCTCCTTTAAACTTCCACCTGGTGTAGTCGATTTTAATATTGAGCCAGAAAAGTCTGATATTCTGATTCCACGTGAAGAGGAATTTTTTAAAGAATTTGCTGAAAATCTGTCGTGTGCTATTCTAAAGAGGAATGAAATCGAAAAGTCTAAAATTAATACAACAGATAAAACTAACCTACAAACTGAAGCACTTGATTTTAGGGACAAATTTAACCTATCTAGCGATGAGGATTTATTCGAATCATTAGAGGCGTCATTTGAGAAATTGAAAAAAAGTCAAGGAACGGAACTGTTAGATAGAAAACGACTACCAAATGAAATCCATTTGATGGATAGAAAGCAATTTGTAGATGAAAAGCAAAAATTTTCTCAGACTTCAAATATAAATTTAAAACCAGAAATTACTCTTTCAAATGATCTTAAAAAGCAAGATACAGAAACTGTAGCTGTTGCTAAAACTGATGATGAAAATGAATGGTCAAGAAGTGTTTATGATGATGATACTATGCTATCTTCTGATATTGAAATCCCACAAAAATCCATTTCTCAAGAAGATTTAATTTTGACAAGAGAAAACTTTAGTGAGTTAAATCCATGGACGATGATAGAACTATCAAAGGAGATCAAAGAATCAATAAAACATTCCAGTAGTCTTAACACAAAAATTACTAATGCTAGCCTAGTTAAAGATTCAGAGCTGACATTGATTGAGCCTGAATCCAATTCTCCGTCCAACTTGCAGATGAGTTCAAAAAATAGAAAAAGTTTGAAACAAATGTCAATTTCAAGTTACGGAACATACCAAATCAAGGAGAGTTCAAAGAAACCAATTATGAATACTTTCTCAAAGCTAAGGTTATCAGAAATGAGCCAAAATACCCTAAATAATAATATACCCACTGGCTTCGAACTTGATATCAATAAATCTCATAGAGTGTCAAGACTTAATGACGAGGAAATTTGGTCAGGTCGACAAGGAATCCCATCAAAGCACCTCGAAGAGTTTGTTCTTCAGCTGTATACAGCTTTTTCCTATGAGCCGATGTGTAGAGAGCCTATCTTAAATGAAAATGGCATCTATAGTGCAATCTAGATTAATTATTAAGTGTTATATAAAAGTGGCACAACTCGAGGAAGTTTTGGCTTAATCCAGCTCAATTAAGTATCAAATTCTATGATTTCTTGCAACACAAAATTTATCTTGAATTTCGACAGCTTCATATGTACCCTCGAGGTTTGCCATAATACGATATTCATTACTATGAATATCCTCGACAATTTCTGACTCTACAATCTTGGAGTTATCTTCAAGCTCTTTTCTGATGTAAGTTAATTTGAACGGTGGTGTTCCTGTTAGCGAGAACAATATTTCAGCTTGTTCACCTTCATGAATATCTTCCTCGATGTTTTCACCTTGAATGATTTCTACAGATGGTAAATCATAAACTATAGCTGTCAAATCACTCCTATCTTTACCAAAATATGCAATACACCCCTTGGCGGATGAATCAGAAAGAGAAATTATATTGAGCTCACCGGGTAGTGGAGCTCTTCTTTTGAAATAGTTAGAGTGGATTTCTACCTCATGCTCAACACCATTGAACTCATATTTGAGGCTGAAAGGTGACACACCGTTCAGGATGTAGGAAATTTGATCTCCAACACAATAGTGATGCAAATCGAAATCCAGATCAATTGAATGATTCGCATCGTCAGTCAATTGTCTTATCTTTGGAATATCATTCACAAAAATAGTAATCGATTCTGAGGGTAAGCGGATGTTGTCAGATATACAACCATCTGCATCTATAACTTGGTTCACAGTAATAATGTTGGTTCCCCTTCCAATATGATCTTTGACAGTTGGCAGATCATTGATCGAAGATTGCAGATTCTCAAAAATTAAAGTTTCCAGTGATCCATCTACTTCTCGATAAATATCTACCTTGAGTGTTGCAGGTAAAGATCCTTTTATTAGGACTTTCACTGGTTCAATTTCATTGAATTCGTTCAAAGCTGAAACGCAGGTCTGAATTTTCCTATCTGCGTTAATGAATTTTGCTGAAGGTGGTGAACTAACCTTATGGGTGAATGTGATTGGTGTGAATGTATAACTTGACGAATGTTTCAAAGAATTCAACACGTCATTGGTGTAAACCGAGTCATATACGTTTCTGATAACATAGCGGTAGATCCCCTCTCCCTGGGTATGCAGAATAATATCAAAATTTGACGAGCTAATCTTTTCAATTATCTCCTCTATTTTGCCATTTGGATATATCACCTGATACTCTATAACAAAAGGAGGAGATCCGCAAACTTCAAGGGTAATGTTGCTGGCCTTGTTTAGACATACTGTGTCCTTGATGAAACTATTCTCACTTTCAGACTTTAA
The DNA here is from genome assembly GCA_030558495.1 of Pichia insulana. Lineage (NCBI taxonomy): Eukaryota > Fungi > Ascomycota > Pichiomycetes > Pichiales > Pichiaceae > Pichia > Pichia insulana. The sequence continues at coordinate 29,024 of JAJMSP010000153.1, forward strand.
AGTATTGTCTATGATTGTCTTAATAGAAGGGAATGATAAGTATTGGATTTCTATCTCATAATCTTGTGCTATTATTCCAGGGCACCCATCTTGTTCAATTGAAATCAATTTATAAAAACCCTCCTTAAACAATTTTAGTCCTTGAGAAGAGTCATACGATTTGAGCTTCACCTTTTCAAATTTAGTTCTATTTGAAGTGGTATATAGATATGTAAGATCAACTGGTTGATTAGATTCTGTTTGAAGTGATGCAACGTGAAATGTCCCCTTGGCTATTTTGATATGGTCATTTTTGGAAAAACTGATTTCGGGGATTTGATTATTTACTTTAATATGCGCTTCCTGACTCTTGAAATCAACGTCACAATCACTCGAATCATGAACTTCCCTCAAAATCAAAATATAGTTTCCTGCACTAGTCAACTGTGGCGTAGTAATGGTTATATCAGTTGCAGACACATTTTTCAATTCAAATGTCTCGTAAGAGCGATCCGGAAAAACTAAATCATACTTTATATCAAAAGGTGGTGTACCCTCAATTATCAATGGAAGGGATGCAGAGTCACCAAAACAACATTTCCATTTTTCAATACGATTATTTTTCTTGAAATAAACTTTTGGTTTCTGCTTAAAGTATGTGACATATCTGTATTCTCCTCTACTGAACTTAACTTTGTTTTCGTAATATCTGTCACTCAAAGAAAGAAGCTCAATGGCATAAGATCCTTCATTAGATGGTTCAAAATCAAACTCTTTATTGAAAGTATCTGATATAATTTGACTGACTTTTTCAACTCTTAGAACTTTATCAGGATTTTTAGGGTCAAGTTGGGAAATCTTGTAACTAATCACAAATGGAGGATTTCCAACAAAATCAAAATTAAACCTAAAACCGGTTGTTCCAACACAATTATCAATTTTGGGCTCCAAAGAAACATTCATGCTAGGTAACATCGCCAAGCTAACCTTTATAGAATTTTCACCTATAGTACAATGGCAATATTTGCTAGATCCACGTTTTAAAAAATAAGAGCCAGGACTTTTCGCTTGGATACTCATTTCATTGATTCGCTTAAGATCAAAATGTTTAACTATAGTTTCTGTACTTCCCTCATCTTTAGGAACAAATTCAAGTTCTATATCAAAAGGACTTTCTTGAACAGCATTTCCAACGTTCTGAATCATTATGTTTAACCACTTTTCTCGACCCAGTAATAGCGGAATATCGGGTTCCAAATCGATCAAATTTAACAGTGGCTTTGGATGAGAGGTAAATGAAATAAAAGTGCTACTATCTCTGGGATCAGGGGTGTATGTGATTGTATTTCCAAAACCGTCTACGATCTTATTAATTGTATAGATATATGATCCACTTCTCTTTAAAACATGGTCGCTCAATGATAATGTGATATTATGGCTTCTAGCCTGTGAAACATTACAAAATTGATTTGAAATATTTTTGGTTGAACTTTCATTAGAGTTTAGTGAGGAGCCGTTATGGTCTGGGTGATTTATTATTTTAGGGGGCAATTTTGCTAAATGTCCATTAACCTCCTCTTCGTAGTATAGGGTAAAGGGTGGAACTCCAAGAATTGAGATCTCTATATCGTTAATTGTATCATCCTGGCATTTATCTGGTAAAAATGATTGTTTAATATTGAAATAGGCCTCTGGACATACAGGAATAAGTGTATTGGAATTGAAAGAGCAAACATGTTTGTTCTTCTTATCTTTCGCCATTCGAACAGAGTAATAGCCCGGAAGATCAACAGTTAATTCTAATAACTGGACGTTGGAGTCTGCCAAAACAGATGGATCATACCTGAAATACGGTGAATTGTAATAGTCTGTAACAAGAGATTGTTTGATTTCTTTAGATGTAAAGTTAAAGAGGGTAACTTCATCATTGAAATCATGATGCTCTAATTGTAAAAATACCAATTCAGATACTGAGTCGACTTTTATTGGTATTTTGATTTTGTCATTGTATATTGGGCGAATGCAGAATTTTTGATTATAAGGATTTATTCTGACAGAAGAATCTGGTGCATATCTAATAATTTTCTTACCTTTAAAATGTTCAGATTGGTCATAAATACTGTCAGCATCAACAGAATTTTCCAAAATAGTCAATTCCTTATCTGGTACCAAAAACTTGTAGAGAGAGAAAATGACTGATGTTATTGATAATGTATTAACACATGTTAAAAAGATTGTCAAGGAGTTCAAAACTACTAATGAAACCACACTAAAGAATGGCGTAATTGCAAGCTTTGGAATATTCAAAAAAGGAATCAGCAAAATCAGAATACTGTCTAATGTGAGATACTTGAAAATAAATGATAATCTGGGGCTTGAAATGCCATATAAAATTGTACCTACCTCTTTGTTTGTAAACTCTGCAGCAGAATCACTAAGCTCTAATTTATTTGTTAGCAAGAGGAGATCATAAATTTTCCATGCTTGAACGAGTGTAAACAATGCGAGAACGTAGTATCGTTGAGAGTCGGCATCCAAGATTGATTCTGGTATCACCGGTTCTATAATATCAGCTTTTCTGGAAAAGCCACGATGACTACTATTGCTCACTTTAAGAAGCTCTTTCTTTTCCCGAAGAGACATCAATGTCGTTATGGGGGTTGATATTTTTGGAAATTGTGTTTCTTTATGTATATCCTATGTAAATGCGAAATAATTGAAAATGAAACCGCCATGCTAAGGTTATTTTGTATCACGTGATACCACGACACAAAAACTTCAAACCGACAACTACCATCGATATATAGATTTTACACATAACTCAATGGGAGTTCACTTGGATCTATTAACAAGGATTATTTTACAAAAAATTCAAAATATATGTTTATCTATCTCATTTTTGCAAGAACTTCAACTGCATTACATAACCATAATCAAATGTTGTGAAAAGTTTTTAAAGTTTTTCTTTATAAGCAAAGTATTGGTCATTTCTTTGTATGTAGAAACCAACTAATAGGTTGCAAGAAACAGTTCCGCTTAAACCGTGATCGGCTATGTATACCTAATCAGGAAATTTCTTATCGTTCAATGACAATTAATCTATGTTAGAGCAAAAACGATAAAGTGCGGGTATGGGCTTCCCCAGAGTGAGTAGAAATTGGCACTAATGAGGTAGAAAATGCATAAATTAGTATAATTATATCACAAGCCCTACTTGAGCTTCTTCTTCGGCATCTATCTATACAATATAAGCAAAGCTATGACCAAACTGTTTACTGAAATCAAAACACCAGATGGTAAAACTATTGAACAGCCATTAGGATTATTTATAAACAATGAATGGGTTGCAACTGATGATGTTTTTGCAACTATCAATCCTTCCACAGAAGAAACAATCTGTTCAGTTTACAAGGCAACAGAAAAACATGTTGACCTTGCTGTTAAAGCTGCAAATGAGGCTTTCAAATCAAGCGAATGGTCTGATTTGAGTGGTGCTCAAAGAGGTGATATATTGTACAAGATGTATGAGATCATCAAAAGAGATGCAGAAACAATTGCTGCAATTGAGACATTGGACAATGGTAAATCATACCATGCAGAATGTCTTCCTGGTGATTTGAACGAATCTGCTGAAGTCTTCAAATACTATGCTGGTTGGGCTGATAAGCAAACTGGACAATTGATTGGATCCTCAGTTTTTGGTAAGAACAAACTTTGTTATGTTGAACCAGTGCCTCTTGGAGCAGTTGGTTGTATTGTGCCATGGAATTTTCCATTATGTATGATGGCTTGGAAAGTTGCACCAGCTTTGGCAACTGGATGTACTTTAGTTGTGAAATCAAGTGAAATCACCCCGTTATCTGCTTTACATTTAGGTAAGATAGCACTGGAAGCAGGATTACCAAAAGGTGTTCTGAATATTCTATCTGGCTATGGTGCAGACGTAGGTTCTGCAATTGTTTCACATCAAGATTTGAAAAAGGTTGCATTCACAGGTTCTACTTCAACTGGTCAAAAAATCATGCAAGCTGCAGGTGCTTCTAATCTGAAAAAAGTAACTCTTGAATGTGGTGGTAAATCTCCTTATATTGTTTTTGACGATGCAGACCTTGAACTTTCTCTTGAATGGGCATACTATGGTATATGGTACAATAAGGGAGAGGTTTGTACATCCACTTCAAGATTTTTCATCCATGAGTCTATCTATGATGAATTTATTGAGAAATTCAAAAAGCAAACGGAAGAAAAAATTGTTATTGGCTGTCCGTTTGATAAAAAGACCACATTTGGTCCTGTTGTTTCAAGAATGCAATATGACAAGGTTAAAAAGTATGTTGATATTGGAAAGAAAGAAGGTGCCAACTTAATTTCTGGTGAATTCATTGAAGGTCCAGGTTACTTCTGTAAACCTTTCATCTTCATTGATTGTACCGATGACATGACAATTATGAGAGAAGAAATTTTTGGTCCAGTTGTAGCGATCACCAAGTTCAAGACTGTGGATGAAGTTGTTGAAAGAGCTAATAGTACCACATATGGTTTAGCAGCGGCATTATTTTCCAATAATATTACGAAAGCTCACAATGTTGCATCGAGACTGGAAGCGGGAATGGTTTGGATCAATTCGAACGGAGACTCAGATATTCATGTTCCATTTGGTGGTTCAAAAATGTCCGGTATTGGAAGAGAATTAGGTTCTTATGCACTTGATTTGTTTACTGAAAATAAAGCAATTCATGTTAATATGAGTGTTCCATTTAAATAAAGAGTGTAGCACAATTATATTATGATTGATACCTAATTTGTTTACTGTAATTCGAGAAACTTCTGTTAGTTTTCCTAACGCTACCGAGCCTCCACTTATATATGGGCTTTTATTAACATAAACTGTTAAGCGAGCTAATTCAGTTGTTCCTTCATAGACTTTTTCATTTTTAGTGTGTAATATTTTAACTTAATTAAAGAAATGGTTGTTCAAAATCCAAATAACTGGCATTGGGTTGACAAAAATTGCATTGACTGGGCCCGGGCTTATTTTGACGAAAAAATTAAAGATATTTCAGTCTCCGATGATAAAGGAACTACAGTTAGGTTAACATCAGTCAAATCTTTAAATGGCGATTGTGAGGTTTGTCAACGTAAGGGACGCATAATTTCATTATATGACATGTCACTCGTGGTTAATTATGAATCTAGTACAGGACATAAGGGAACTATAACTGTACCAGAAGTGATGTATGATACTGAACCAGATGAATATCAATTTGATGTTGATCAAACAGTTGATGAAGCAACTCGAGTTTTGATTAGAAGTAAATTAGTTCCTGAATTTAGGAAAATTTTAGAAGATTTTGGACCAACATTAATAAATGTTCATGGTTCAGATATTCAAGTTGATGCTGATCAAGTTATGTCAACTTTTACCAAAGGTAATCAAAATTTAAACCACATGAAATCAGTTGTAAAGGAGAAGACTACGTTTAATAAAACAGAGGCAGTCAAACAATCTACCCCATTGCCTGCTTATGCACAAAAATACAATATTTCTAAACTTCATTTGAGTACTGAATTTAATACAACAGCCGAACAATTATACAAAACTTTACTTGAACCACAAAGAGTTGCTATGTGGACCAGATCATCACCTGATGGAATTGAACCAAAAGTTGGTACTGAATTCAAACTTTTTGGTGGTGGTGTTCAAGGTAAAATTTTAAGATTAGATGAAAATAAAGAAATTGAAATGTTATGGAGATTAAGTTCATGGAAGGAAGGGCATTATGTTAAAATCATCATCACATTAAACCAAGGTCCAGGAGAGACGGTTATGAATGTTGATATGAATGGTATCCCTATTGGTGATGAAGAATTGGTCGAAGAAAATTTCAAAGATAAATACTTTAGAGCCATTAAAATTACATTTGGATTTGGTGCAGTTTTATAATTAAAGAATAAAATGTGTAGTTCATAGCTAAATAACTAGGTTAAAGAATAATAAATAGTCGTTTACATAAGAAGTTTGTAGAAAGATCAAGCATCGAACTTTTTTGCTGCCTCAGCCCAATTAATAATGTTCCAGATTGCAGAGAAGAAGTCGACTTTAACATTCTTGTATTGTAAGTAATAAGCATGTTCCCAAGCATCAAGTGCAAGTAATGGTCTTAAATGACCATGTGCAGTTTCGTGGTTGTATCTTTGAACAATTTCGACAGCACCGTTATTCAAATTTTTACAAATGAAGACCCATCCTGAACCTTGAACACCAGCCAATGCAGCATTTGCTAAACTGATTAATTTTTCAAAAGAACCATATTGAGCAATAACAGCTTTGTAAAGAGCAGATGATTCATCTGGAAGTTTACCACCACCTTGAGATTGTGGAGCTAATGATTCCCAATATAAGCAATGGTTGGTGTAACCACCACCATGAAATTTAATATTTTGTTGTAATTCAACACATTTATTAAGATCACCTGCTTCCTTTGCTTGAGCATGTTGTTCTAGTGCTTGGTTAATACCATTAACATAAGTTTGATGATGCTTGGTATAATGTAAAGTGTTCAGTTCTGCAGAGATGAATGGTTCTAACTCTGTGAATTTATATTTTAATTCCGGAAGGGTAACTTTAGTTCTAACAACTTGGTTGATAGCGGACATTTTGTTAATTTTAGTTAAAGAGGCTCTAACAGTTGAAAACATATTGATTGCAATTGATTGAGTTTAAGTTGGTTTTAAAGCGTTTGTTTGACCTTATAAATATTATAGAGAAAGGGAATGTATTAGGGATATTATTTAAATAATTTGCTCGCTATTTAAGTAATATTGACCACTAGCAAAGCTTGAGACGTTGTAATTTAAGCTTACTCAGCGATTCCTTAAAAAATAAAACATCCCCGCACAATGTCAGCGTAATTTTAAAGAATCTAATTGGCTGAAACAGGGTGGGTGTGTAATAAGTGAATAGGGAAGGGCATGTCCTCTTTTACGGTAATTGTACAATTATTCCTTTGTCCGACTCAATTAAGGTACTTGTTGTTAAGACAAGGCTTACGCTGTTAACCTCCGGCCAGTTCCGAACTATCTTGTTCTCGAAGTCACTTTTCAAATCGAAAAACTACTATAATACATATTGGGAGCCTATTCAGCAGGTTAAAATTCTAGCGTGTCCGAAGATCGGTGTGGCACGTGACCGTGATTTTGATGTCCGAGTTTTGCGAAACAGCCATCTCCGGACCGGAGTTAATCAACTTCTTTAGCATCTCAGTCCAGCTAGTGGTGTGGTTCACTTTCTTCTCAAAAGATAATAGTATGGTTATTTGTATAAAAAGAAAAAAGTAATTAAATGTATTTCTAAACAGAATTATAGGGCAAAGTGGGGGTCAGAACATTTAACGTAAAAGTCTTTACATCTAATTCTGATTTGTTTACCCCATTTGATAAAAATCAAACAAGAGAAATTAAACACCATGGATAACATAAACATTAACCAAGTTGTAGTAACAACACCATCAGCATCTAACCATGGTTGAATTGCAAAGGTAAAACCCATACCTATCATATTTCTAATGAACAAGATCATAACCATACTTTCACTTTGTAAAGTTGGGAAACAATCTAGAGCATAAGTTAAAATGATACCACCACCAGCACCCATACCAAAACCTAAGAATCCCATACCAAAACCAGCTGGACCGATCCAACTAATTCCTGAATTAACACCTAAACCATAAAGTAAAATACCTGCAGAATTAACAACAGCAGGAAGCAATAAAAACCATAATCTGAATTCAGGTTCTAAAACACCATTATTACGTCTTGCCATCCAAGCAACAAATCTATCGGATAAATCACCACCCCAAATCATACCAAAAAAGCAACCGATTAATGAAGCAAGGTTAGTATTACCAACAGCATGAGGTGACATATTATAAGGTTCATTAGCTAAGAAAGCTGATTGTGTTGTTGCAATTAATGAAAGCCACATAACTTGAACACCATAAACAAAACCACACCAAACAATTGGTGGTAAAGCCAAAGTTAATAATGGACGTAATAAAATTTTAATAAATGGTCTTTTATCATTATATTCTAATTCGATTGGTCTAAGTTTTTGTAAGTATGATCTCTTCTTTGGTATAGAATTACTCTTTGAATCTTCAGCAATATCATAAATGTGGTTATCCTTTTCATTAGAATCAACTTCAATTTCAGTTTCTTTACTTTTAACTTGCATCAACATATCTTTTTCAAATTCATTTTCATCAGGTCTTTGTCCACAAAATGTTGAATCTTCCATCATAAAAATTTGAACAATTAATAAAGCACCAAAGAAAATAACTAAAAACCAATAACACCATCTCCAACCAAATTTTTCATTCTCAACGATATAACCTGCAGCAACTGGACCAAGATAAGAACCACCATATAGGGAGAAAGTTAAAGCCGAAATTCTACTTGCTCTTTGATGTTGGAAAAACATATCAGTTGTTGAAATTTGAACAAGAGAGTCACATGGTGCACCTGCAAAACCAGTCATAATATTAACACCATAAAGTTCACCAGTTGTATGAGATACACCACCAACAACATTACCTAAACCTTGAATAAGTGTGGCAAATAAATAAACACTTCTTCTACCAAGTTTCATTGCAATTGGTTGTAAGATAAAACAACCGACACCTAACATACACCAACATAAAGCAGCTGTTTGATTCAAAACGTCATAAGTTGTACTGAAATATTCAACCCAAATATCCCAAACGGGACCATTCCAGTTAGTTGCAACAGAAGTTAAAAATGACCAATAAAATAAAAGAAAAAATTGAAATTCTTTATTCCATTTTGACCAAAGTAATGGATCATTTGGATCATCAGATGGTTGTGGAATTAAAACAATATCAGTTTGACCATTATGTTGAACATTTAAAGTGTGATCAACATCGACTAAGAAAACAGTACCTGGAACCCAATCTTTTTCTACTTCATCTTTTAGTTGCTCGGAAGTTTTCAATGGAGCTAAATCAGACATCTTCTTCTTTGTAGATTAGATCTATAATGTAAACAAGACAAAGTAATAAGATTTAGAAGACTTATCCTTCTTATATAGATAAATAGTTGAAAAGATAAGTTAATGTTAAGATAAAGCATTGTTACAAGGAATTCTTGGTGATAGTGAATGAAGATATTCTCATTTATTGTGTGTAATCTTATCAATGACGTTAATAAACACCAACTTCGCCTATCTTCCCAAGCAGTTTACCTATCTGGGAAGGTCCAGGCGGTTGGACCTGCCAAAAAAATTTGCGGGACTGGTGTCCCGAGTGGGGAAATGGTTGAGAATCCGGGGCCCGCAAGCCGTTTCAACGAGGGACTAGTGTAGATAGAAATTGGACGAGTTTCAGAAACTCGGTTCCCCCCGCGAGTGGAGGCAAAGAAAGAAAAAGGGAAAGGAGGGGAAAGGAATCTGTTCCTTTCGCGACCTCGGAACTTGCGAATTTGGTGGGCGAGTGAATGAGTTGGCGAGTCGTTTTTACACAACCAACCGATAAGGAAATACGTCACTTTATTGGAACACAATTATTGACCAACAGATTTAGAACAATCAAGTTTCTTTTTCCATAATTAATACTGTCACTTTCTGTTAATACAGTAGGAAACTGTTTTTTTTTTCATAAAACTGTATATGTACTTTCACGGAGACTCTGGCAAGCGAACTCCGAATTCTACTATACTTGTTCAATCGCTTTTCGATAAGACTACAATTATCACTTGACAAATCAAATCAAATCAATCTCTATTCATGACAAACTATACAGCTAGTTATCCTCTCTCTGTGTTTCCCATTTCAGCAAGTATTCCTATCTATTGATAACGTATAGTTACAACTTTATCGAGAAATTATCGTTTTGACAATATTTCTTCTTCTCAACGACACGTGATCGATTTGATCTTAATTTGAGCCAGATCTGTCTTGAAAACACGTGAGAATCGCTAATTTTCAACTATTCTGCACGATTATAGTTACGCGTCCAAACTGATTTTATAATATTATCATTTCACAGATATTCATATGTTTTTGTCGTGTTATGAAAAATGAAAACTGACGCTAACAGAAGAGAGGATAACCAGATATAGACGTTGTGATTATTAAGATGAAGATTTTAGGTTGCAACAAACATGCTATTGTTGCCGTATCAGGATTTATATTTACAATGATAGCACTAATTTTCCTTGGACCGAACCTCAAATCATTTACACTAAGTACTAGACCTAAATACAGTACAGAAGAAAAGGCTCGAATGAAAAGCAACAGGTTGAGATCACAAAATCTACTTAAAATGGGATCTAATTTGGATTCAGGAATTGTCATTCCAGAACCAATTGAAGATTCTTTGTATGCACGAGATGAGATGTCTCCTCATTATCAGTTGAATGAAAAGGATCAACTCGAAATAATGAAGGAGATAGATAATTTTAAACAATTGAAACAAGAAAAAGGTAGAGAGAATCCAAATCCACCAAAACCTTACAAAAATTGGAGAATCAATGTAGATAAAAATTTGAATAAAGTCACATCTAAAGAGTTTACTAATGGACATGAAATTACGAAAGGATTTTTTAATCAGTTGTTGAATCTAATTTATGAAAATAGATTATCTTTCCCGCTTGAACAAAGAATGAAAATGGAAAATGGTAAGACTGTCATTGATCCAGTTGTTTTCTTTGCTCAACCTGATGATAATTTGAGTGAACGTCAATGTGAAGGTCTTTTTCATTTCCCTAAAGATTTTGTTGCTGATGCAACAGTTAAGCATAAGATAATAACAGATAATTTGCCAAATGTTATTCCAAATTTTTACAATGGTAATGGTTATGTTATAGTAGGTGGTGGTAAATATTCATGGTTTGCACTTTTAGCAATTGAAGTTTTAAGACAGCTTGGATCAAAATTACCAGTTGAAGTAATAATTCCAACAATTGATGATTATGATGAATTATTTTGTGATTCTGTCTTGAAAAAATATAATGCTCGTTGTATTAATTTATTTGATGTTTTCGATCCTAATTTATTATCAAACATTGGTGTTACAGGATATCAATACAAATCATTGGCTTTATTAGCTTCAAGTTTTGAAAATGCGTTTTTAATGGATTCTGATAATTATCCTGTAACTAACCCAGATATTTTATTTGATTCAGATTTATTTTTACAAAATACAATGATTACATGGCCTGATTATTGGAGAAGAACAACTTCTCCATCATTTTATGATATTACAGGAAGAAAAATTGGTAAGAGGGTTAGATACTTAAATGATGAACATACTGATCCTAAATATTACAAATTGAGAACTGAAGATAATGATCCAAAAGTAATGAAAATAAAAGTTCCATTTCATGATAGAGATGGTACCATACCTGATTGGACAACTGAATCTGGACAGATGTTAATCAATAAAAAAATACATTTTAAAGCTTTATTATTAGCCTTATATTACAATCTTCAAGGACAATTTGCATTTTATCCATTACTTTCACAAGGTGGTGCTGGTGAAGGTGATAAAGAGACATTTGTTGCAGCATCACATTTTTTTGGATTAAATTTTTATCAAGTTCATAAAAAACCCGATAGGGCATACGGATTTTACAAATGGAGAAATGATTTTTTTGATACTTCAATTATTCAATATAATCCAATCAAAGATTACGAAATTTTACAAAGAGTTAATAGAGAAATTGATGAAGCCATAGAAAATGATGCAAATTCATTTAAGTATAATCATCAAACAATGTTCATTGATAAGTTTTCAATTGAAGCATCAGAACCAATGTTTTATCATGTTCATGAAACTAAAATGGATCCTTACAAATTATACAAAATTGCAGCAACATTTGATTTGGAAGGTAAAAAGATAAGAAACCTTGGTGGAGATTTCCCTAGATTTAAATTTGATCTGGAACAATTTCTTTGGAAAACTGTTGATAAACATATTTGTAAAATGAAGACGAATATTGCCTTTATTGTTGACGATAAAATGCAATCGCAATGGGCAGGCATTTGTGCAGAATTTATGGAAAACCAGTTGAAATTTCTAAAAGAATCCGAAAAAGTTATTATCCAAAAATACAAATGGGATGATCCATATGCTAATCTTGAAAGATGTCAAAACTTATATGAACCTTAATTTAATTATGTACATTAGATGTATTTATATTGTAATAATATGTATTACTCACACCACCTCACTTGTAGCTGAAATGTATTTATTATCAATCTTATCGAGATACCTGTAGAGGTTGATCGCTGGCCGAAAAATCAAGAAAAAAAATTCATGAAATATTTTTTTTTCTATTTCACTGTTTAAGTTATATCTAAACTGAACCTTGTTGATTTATATTCTCAACGAATAACAATTCAAAATGAGAGTGAAGAAACCAACATCGAAGCGTATGACCACCCGTTTACGGGAAGGTATCAAGAAAAAAGCGGCTGCACAACGCCGTAAGGACAAAAAGGCGGCAAAGAAGGATGTTACTTGGAAATCTCGTCATCCAAAAGATTTAGGCATTCCATCTTCATTCCCGTATAAGGACAAAATTATTGCAGAGATTGAGACTAGAAAGAAAGAGAAGGAGGAAGAACAAAGGAGAATGAAGGAAGAGAAAAGAGCAGCACAAATTGCTGGTCATGAAAATATGGATAATGATGATGCAGAAATGGTTGTTGATGAAGAAGCTGAAAAAGACTTAGGTAATGATATGGCAGCTTTAATTCAAAGTGCTGAAGCAGCAGCTAAAGAGTTCAATGGTGATGATGATAATGATGCATTAGGAGATGATATGGTTGATGATGATTTTGAAATTGTTGAAAAAGAAATTGAATTTGATAGTGATAATGAAACTAATAATATTGAGATTGAAAAATCCAGAAAACAATTTGATAAAGTTTTCAAAGCTGTTGTTGATGCAGCAGATGTTGTTCTTTATGTATTAGATGCTAGAGATCCAGAAAGCACAAGATCAAAAAAGATTGAAGAATCAATTCTTCAACATCAGGGTAAGAGATTAATCTTTCTTTTAAATAAGATTGATTTAGTTCCTGATGAAGTTGTCAAGCAATGGGTAAACTTTCTTGGATCATCATTTCCAACTATTCCAATAAAAGGTGCAAGTGGAACTAGTGGAGGTAAAAGTTTCAATAAAAAGATGACACAAAGTAATACATCAAGTCAATTATTACTTGCATTAAAAGCATTTGCACAAAAGAGTAATTTACATAGATCAATTACTGTTGGTGTTATTGGATATCCAAATGTTGGTAAGTCATCGATTATAAATTCATTAACTTTACAACATGGTGGTAAAAAGCAACCATGTCCTGTTGGTAATCAAGCTGGTATAACTAGAGTATTAAGAGAGATTAAAGTTGATAATAAATTAAAAATCATTGATTCTCCTGGTATTGTTTTCCCAGAAAATAGTAAAAAGAATAAATTAAGTAAAAAAGATTATGAAGCAAAATTGGCAATTTTAAATGCAATTCCTGAAAAGCTAATTGAAGATCCAATTAATGTTGTTACACAATTATTGAAAAAATTGGCAAAGGATAATAAAATGGCCGAAAGTTTCAAAGAATTTTATAAAATTCCAGCTGTTGCATCGGTTAATTTAGATGATTTTACGAAATCAGTTTTAATTCATATTGCACGTAATCAAGGACGTTTAGGTCGTGGTGGTATCCCTAATTTACATGCGGCGGCATGTGTTATTTTAAAAGATTGGAGAGATGGTAAATTCTATGGATGGACAATACCAAATGTTTCCAGTAAAAAGCAAGAAATCAAAGTACCAACGAATGAAACTACAAATATTGAACAACCACAAATTGTTCAAGAATGGTCAAAAGAATTTGATCTTGATACATTATTTTCTGATGTTTTCGGTGACAAATAATCTTTTGTATAATAAATGGTTAATTTAATAAAACAAGATTGAATTTGAAAAGAACTAAAAATTGTTAATTTTTATAATAATATAAATTTAGGATTAGGATTAAAATTAAGATTAGGCTAATTGATCGATTTTTTGTTTAATTGCAGTTGGGTTTGCACCAATAACTTTACCAACTAATTCACCAGATTTAAAGAATAATAAAGTTGGCATTGAAGAAACTTCATTAGATTGAGCAACGGAAGGTAATTCATCAACATCAACTTTGTAAAATGAAACATTTGAGTAATCATTTGAGAATTTTTCTAAAAGTGGAGCAATCATTTTACAAGGACCACACCAAACTGCAAAGAAATCAACAACGACTAAATTTGAAGCAGAGATTGCTTGTTTAAATTCATCTTCGGATTTAATAACTTGAACCATTTTAATTGAATTATTTGAATTATTTGAATTTTTTAAATTAGATGTTGATTGAGGTAATTGTTGTCTTGTTAAAAACTTGTTGATAATAACTACAATAACAACGAGTAGTATAAAACTAAGCATTCAATGACTCAAGAAAATTATGTGGCAAATAAATTGCAAACCTGTGGAACTGTATTTAAACTTGAAATTTGGAAGACCTTCGCAAGCTCGAGTGCGGGAATGGCGCATTGGGAGGAATTCGCGGGTACGGACTTAGTGATCAATCATGAATAATTTGTCAGGAAATTGAAACTGTCCAGAACGTGGCTGGTGTCAGGCAGGTCGATAGACCCGTGGCTGGTGGCTGGTGGCTGGTGTCGCGTCAAGGTCTGCCATAAATTAATTTGTATGATGATGATGATGATGACTATTATTGAAGTTATGACTTTCCACCGATGATCTGTAGTCATGTTATCAGCGGATGCATCATCAGACAGACCATGGTTAGAGAGTAATATGGGGATGGCAATAGTGGTTTGTGGTATTATTACGTCTTGCTGGTCACAAGTTCTATCATCTTATGGTTGTTCGTTTCCATTCTAACGGTAAATATAGTGCTGGTATATAAGTATAGTAATAGTACAGTACAAACACGAGAAAACTATTATTTTGTCTAAGATTATTAATAATAAATCGATAAATTTGGGTATAGATCGCAATCCCAAAATTTCAATTAATTAATTTTTTTCAACTCTAAATTCCCGTTTTTTCAGAGCTTAGGCTCCCTATTTTTTCTTTCACGAATAAAAACGCCTTTTTTTATCCCTCATCAGAGTTCCTTTCGCCACTACAACAAAAGTTATCACTCACGTGTATCAAACAATATCCACAGATAAAGGAACAGAACCTCGGGGTCTTTAAGTCACATCCATTCAACCAATATTGTCTTTTTAATCAATTTCATATTCATATCTATTCCTTTCTTTCTTTGGAAAACATACACTTTATTCTTGGTTCAACATTTATTGAAATTGTTCCGCATATCCCCGCTCATCAATCATCTTTTGTCAAGTAATTGATTGATTAACAAGAGAGCTTCTCATTTTTGGAAATGTCATTTTTATCGACATTTTTTTGCTGTTTTGATGGCGAAGATTCAGCTAAATTAAGATCGCAACATAATTCAACACTTGTCAAAAATTCTCCTTCTCACGTCACACGTCCCACTTTAACAAAAACTCATACAAATTTACAAAAAGCTTTAACTCCAAGTCCTTCTTCAACTCCAAAATTGGCAAATTCATTGAATAATAGTTCCTCAAATTTAAATAGTTTAAATCAATCAAATATTAAATTATCATCAAATAAAAAACTTGTCAACAAAAATATGAACATCACTGTACCTGATACAGATTATAAAGAAGCTATTGAAGAAATTTCTGATTCAAAAGAATCTGCAAATAGTTCAAAAGTTGAGGATGAAATACTGATTCATGAAAATCATACTCAAAATACTGATGATAATCAACAAATTGTCAACGTTGATTCACAATTAACAAATCAGCCTACAAATGAAGATTCAAATCCAATTACAAATTTAAATTCAAATGGTTTAGATACTAAAAGTTCTTATGCATATGATGATCAATTATTTAATGAACAGTTTGGCGTTGATTTAAAACAAATTTTACAAGATCAAGCGGTCTCACCATCAGGTTGGTTATTGGATACTAAAAAAGAAGAGTTTAAAAATAAAAAATGTTTAGTTTTAGATTTAGATGAAACATTAGTTCATTCTTCTTTTAAATTTGTTAGACAATGTGACTTTGTCATACCTGTTGAAATTGAGAATCAAATTCATAATGTTTACGTTATCAAAAGGCCTGGTGTTGATAAATTCCTTAAAAGAGTAGGTGAACTTTTTGAAGTTGTTGTTTTCACTGCTTCAGTTGCAAGATATGGTGATCCATTATTGGATATTTTAGATGCTCAACATCAAAGTATACATCATAGATTATTTAGAGATAGTTGTTATAACTATCAAGGAAACTATATTAAAAATTTGTCACAAATGGGTAGACCTTTGGAAGATCTAATCATTATAGATAATTCACCTGCTTCCTACATTTTTCATCCACAACACGCTGTACCTATTTCAAGTTGGTTTAGTGATTCACATGATTGTGAATTATCAGATTTACTACCCTTCTTAGAAGACTTGGCAACTGATGATGTTGATGATGTTAGATTAGTTTTGGACATTAACATATGATATCTATCATTTATTCGATTCTTAGATCATTTTGTGCATTTGATTAATGGAAAATTTATCTGCTTGCTTATCTGATCATAGCATCTTCCATCCCCTATCTAACGATCCTCTCTCTTTATCTGGCTGGTCCAGGTCTAAAAATTGCATAATACATACCTCCTAGTTAATTAGTGTATCACAGCTCACCTTATGTAAAAATCTAAGATAACTTTATTATCATTTTAAACAAATTATCTCTACTTTACCTACTGGTTACGTCAGCGCTCAATGTTTTTAACTAACCAAATTCGAAATTGCAAGCCCGCAAGCTTTGGAGATTGTGCAACGATTTTATTCTGCGTGCACGCAAAATCTACCTCGAAATTACTCTACTCTCGCACTGCGAGCTGCAATGAATCGCCAGCGATGTTGCCGATTTGAAGAAGTGGTCGAATCTTAGTGGCAATCTTCTACTTGATTGTTTGAGTTTTACATTGTCACGCACATCAGTTGTATCTATTATTAAATCAATCAAAAACTTCCAGCTAGTGTGTTTGAATTATATATCACTAACTATATCATCTAATTTTGAATACTCAAATAATTATAATCAATTCATTAAAATTAGCTAGTTTTTTCCTACACAGAAAATAGAAATTCCTAATAATGTCTTCAGAGAATTGGAAACAGAATCTTAATTTGCCACAAAAAGATTTACGTCCACAAACTAATGATGTGGTTGGATCAAAAGATTTAACATTCGAAAATTTTGGCCTAAAAAGGGAGCTATTAATGGGTCTCTTTGAAGCAGGTTTTGAAAAACCTTCACCAATTCAAGAAGAAGCTATCCCTGTTGCATTAATGGGAAGGGATATATTGGCGAGAGCTAAAAATGGTACGGGTAAAACTGCTGCTTTTGTCATACCAACATTAGAAAAGATAAAACCAAAAGTTGATAAAATTCAAGCATTAATTTTAGTCCCAACTAGAGAATTAGCATTACAAACATCACATGTTGTCAAAACTTTTTCAAGACATATGAATTTACAAGTTATGGTAACAACTGGTGGTACATCATTAAGAGATGATGTTGTCAGATTATATGATCCTGTTCATGTTTTAGTAGGAACTCCTGGTAGAGTTTTAGATTTAGCCTCTAGAGGTATTGCAAGATTTGATAGTTGTCATATGTTTGTAATGGATGAAGCTGATAAAATGCTTTCACCTGAATTTCAAAATGTTGTAGAACAAATTCTTGAATTTTTACCAAAAAAGTCAAATGATTCTCCACAAAATAATTATCAATCTTTATTATTTTCTGCGACTTTCCCAAGAACTGTCAAAGCATTTATGGATAAACATCTCTATAAACCCTATGAGATTAATTTAATGGATGAATTAACTTTAAAAGGTATAACACAATATTATGCTTTTGTTGATGAAAAGCAAAAATTACACTGTCTTAATACATTATTCTCAAAATTACGTATCAATCAAGCAATTATTTTTTGTAATTCTGCAAATAGAGTTGAGCTTTTAGCTAAAAAAATTACAGAATTGGATTATTCATGTTATTATTCTCATTCTAGAATGAAACAAGCTGATAGGAATAAAGTTTTCCATGAATTTAGACAAGGTAGAGTTAGAAATTTAGTTTGTACTGATTTATTAACTAGAGGTATCGATATTCAAGCTGTCAATGTTGTTATTAATTTTGATTTCCCAAAAAACGCTGAAACTTACCTTCATAGAATTGGTAGATCAGGTAGATTTGGTCATTACGGTTTAGCAATAAATTTAATCAATTGGAATGATAGATATAATCTTTATCAAATCGAGCAAGAATTAGGTACAGAAATCAAGCCAATCCCAGCAAATATTGATGAATCACTCTATGTAGTCAGTGACCCTTCAGCCGTCCCAAGACCTCTAAAATCAGAAGAGAGAGGGGCACAACAAAAACAACAGTACCGACAACAACAACAACAACAACAGCAACAACAACAGCAATTGCTGCAACAAGAACAGATGTTGTTACATCAGCAGCAATTATTACACCAACAGCAATCCCAACAGTGATAACAACTCAACGAACCTTGTCAATGTATACTGGGTTCAACTTTAATTATTAATCATCCCTACTATGTTACCCATCTTTTCATTTTAACAGCCCGACCTGGTATTGCTGAAAATCACATAATATTCAAATTAATGAATCGACATCTCAGCAATTTTCCTTACTTCTACAATCTTTTACTTACCACCCCTTTTTAATTTATCTCTTTGTTTCACTCATCCCTTTACATTATATTAATTTCAATCCTTTTTTACATTTATAGTTTTTATATAAAATGAGTTTTTGGATTGAATTTTCACAATACATATGTAACCAACTATCAAAAGCAAGGTTCCTCACTTGCTTGAAACTATAGTATCAAATGTATCCAATAATATAAACCTAATATATTCATAGCTCTTGGTTTTCGTTGAGTTCCAGTTTAAAAGGCAGTTGAATTTGTTTTGGTACATATTAAACTTTTCAGTTGGTATCCATCATATTAACAGTGATGTACCTGGGTTGGGAGGGACCTAAGTGTTTCATATATAGCTTTTTAATACTGAATGGCATTTTCCTGTTGCAATCTTTTGTCATTTACAGTTTTCATTGCTTTACAATGTCTCATAATTTATTTAAGTTGGCAAAAAGGAACATTTTTTAGCCATCAAAATAAGCTTTCACATAGCTTATCAAGCTGATCTAAAATATCCAAAGCATATAAGTATGGCACTTGATATACATATAAATATGAAGTTGCTAGAAAGAAAACATGATTGTTAACAAGAGCGTCTTTGCTAATTGCTTATGATTAAATAGGAGATGCGTCATTCACTTAATTTTGTGGTAGAATTGGTACTACTTGTACAGCCATTGATATCGATAGTGCAAATTGCTTTATTCCTCTTACTGGAAGATTAATTAAAACTACAATTTGACAATAAAATTTGTAACGCATGGGTTGATGACTATTGTATAAATTTCAAAGTTTTTATCAGATGATTAAACCTTATATTAAAAACCCACATAATTGTTTTTAAGATTAATGATGAAACTAAAGACTGTATGAACTTCTCAGGAAAGTGGATCTTTCTTTCCGGGAGAAATTATATTATCCGATTACATAAAACTAATACTGTTGAGTTGAAACGCGTAGCTCATCGAGTTGATCTAAAATATCTAGCGCACTCACATGAAGAGTTTTCTTACATGTGAGAATATCTAACTAAGTAGGATTCTTTATAGAGTAACAGATCATACATATAATTATGGCACTTGATATAAAGAGACAGTTGCTAGAAAGAACACATGGTATTCAAAAAATACATTAGTCATCGTCCTACGCAGTGGTGTAAAAGTTTGTTGTGGACTTGTGGTCCTATATGCTCCTATAGTAAGGGAAGATCGAAGTCGATTTGGATATTTCAGATAAGTTGAAAGTTCTACTTCATGAAGCGAAAGGTAGGCAAACAAAAATTGTTGATAAGTTGATGTCCAGTTAGAACTGTCCAGGACAATGCTGTGTTCGAGTTGCACTTCTTAAAGCTTACTTCTTATTTTAATCTGCACTTCTTCAAAAAAAGAACCTCTTTTATTTTCCTGGTTGAGTTTATAATATACAATCGTGTTAAATAAATACATAGTTCACCGTCTTAGCAATGGTATAACATTTTCCATTCATTTTGTATTCATACACTTCATCCTGGTGTAGGAGTATGTAACCTAATTAGAAACCAAAAGTTCCAGAAGAGCTATTTTGTTTTCTGGTAGAATTAATATTATACAATCTTACAAAATTAATACGCTAGTCACCATCTAAATTGTAGGATAAGGAGCTGATCCCGAGTCCCAGATAGGGGTGGGTCTCTTTTTTTTGTGGCTTGAATCATACAAAAAGCCAATATTTTTAAACTACACATTTTGTAAGCAAGCAATGCCCGTGTAGCGTAATGGTTAACGCGTTTGACTTCTAATCAAAAGATTCTGGGTTCGACTCCCAGCATGGGTGCAGGCATTTGCTTAATATTTTTTTATTTATAAATTGATTTGAACTATGCATAACCTTTTCTTATCATTATGATTATTATTTGAGTAATACAGACAAGGTATATGCTATCAGAAACAAACTATCCCATATAATACAAATAAAAAAAGATATAATTTAAAAGAAATGACCATACCTACTCTAAGGTACTGATGCTATGGCATAGTCAATTTGCCTTACTCTTCACCCTTTTCTTTTGTGCTGATTTGATAATAACTAATCCAATAAAAGTTGTAACCAAAACTACACCAACAATCAACGCTACAACAGGCAGTGCAATTGCATAGTATCTAGGTAAAAAAAAATATTGAAATAGACTGTCTTCTGCAAGGAATGGAGTAACAAATGTCCATAATGTATAGTAAACAAAAATGAAGGTTGCAATCAACAACATAACAAATCCAACTTTTTGATCTTCCTAATTAAAACTCGAAAAGGACCATCATTGGCCAATATCAGTAGTTGTTAGTATTCTGTATGTAGAAGGGAAAAAACAAAGTGATCTCAAAATGTATATATACATACCATTATTGATTTGGGTTCGATTGTATTTGAAGATAACTGAAACTTACATATTCGGCTTTCGTGTCATTATTGATTGAAATGAGATTCTGTCAACACCTGAAAAACCACTGCTGGTGTACGGTTTTATAGAACGTGATTCAAAAATTGCTTACACGCATTAAAGCTATTTTCATGATTACTAAAGCAGATTAGACTAGCTCTTCTGCGGAGATCTCGGTTAGCTGTCAAAAAAATGTTCGCTGAAATAAAACAAAATTTGGTCGTGGCATTAAACGAGGCTTAGCTCATTAAATTGTGGTTACCTTCCCTTTTTCGTGAAAAGTTGTAACGTTTTAAGATTAGGCTGCTGACAATAATTAAGCAATGGAAATCTCTTTTGGGATCTAAGATTATAGTCAAATATTGATGTATAATATATTAGTTGAAGCTCGTGAATTTTTTTTTGTAAATTTGAAGACCCCAGTCATCGAATCTTCAACTTGTCCCAGGATGGTGTACCTTTCTCTCTCGGATCGAGCCACACAAAGAACAAAGAAAATGTGTCCATTACCGGACAACTCAAAAAAACTGTTAGGGATTTAAAGCGAAGCGCTATGCGCTTGACCAGTAATAGATCACGAAAATGCTCAAAATTTACTTAAGTCCTATATATCCGACCCTGAAAATATCTTCTCTTGCACTCCTAGTGGTCCTTTCCAACTGATGTACCAGTTTGAAGAAATGTCAGATCCGTAGGGTGAAATGCCATTTTTAACAATTTCACCAATCAATTGAGTTTTAGAAAAAATTTGCCCATGTTCAAAAGTTTATTTTAACTATAAAGGGTAGCTGCGACCCTTTAATTTGAGCATTTTGTAGACTGAATTTGGGAACTTCTTAAACAAAGTTAAAGATAGATAAATGTTACTCAATAAGATCACTCTGTTATCTGCTCTTATTGGTAGTGCAAAAGCAATCGATTGGACTAGTTTTCAAGGAGCAAAAGGTGCTCCAGAATTTTGGACATGTGATACTGCTTTGTTAACACTTACCTTTGATTACACGCCATTAGGACTAGGTGATTATGCTGCCTTTTATGACCATTTTTGTGATTACCCTCCTGCTGTTAATGCTTTGTTACTTTGTGCACATGAAATGGCAGAAGACAAAAGTGATAAATTTATGGAGTCCGTTTTCAAGATTCAAGCTGAAGCTTGTGATGAACACTCTTCTTTTCACCATCCTTGGACTTTTTACAGAGATCAATATAAAAATGCAACCGCTAATAACGTTCCACTTGAAAGTCTTAATACCAGTTTACCTGTGTACGTTAACACAACACCTAATGTTACTCTATTTGAGTCCGAACTTCGTTATTACAAAGCTGGCTATTTTAACACTGATTCTGGTACTTGGTTTTCAGTTGGTATTCTTGGTTATTTTGCCCTACTTTTCTTAATCAGTGCTATCCATAACTTTGCTAGATTCACTTTTGCAAAATCGCTTAATAGCTCTTCAACAGTGAAGACTTTACAAAAGTACGTCATTTTCCCAGCTTTATTTCCCAACGGAAAATTTCAGCAGTCTGTTGGTTGGAAATACCTCTCTGCTTTGATTCCAAACAGAATTCAATTTTTATGTGATCTATTTTTATTTGCTTTACAAATTGCCTTCTATTGTGTTGGCTATAGACAAAATGATGGTGTCTTTTATGGTACAATAAAGAATAAAAATTGGAGTAAGTTTGTTGCTGATAGAACTGGTATTATGGCATTTGGTAAAATTCCTTTACTTATCTTGTTTGCTGGAAGAAACAACTTTTTATTGTGGTTTACAGGTTGGTCATACTCTACCTTTTTACATTTTCATAAATCTCTTGCTTACTGGATGACTCTAGATACTGTTATTCATTCCGTTGCATATACTGTTAATGACAAAGCAAATTACGGTAGTTTGATCAAAAAGCTCTATTTTGCATGTGGTGTTGCAGGAACTGTTATTTGCTGCGTTATGATTGGTGCTGCCGCTCATCCAATCAGAGTATTCTTTTATGAATATTTTCTTGTCATGCATGTAATGTTTGCTATAGCTTTTATTGCAATGTGTTGGTACCACTGTGTAGATCTTGGCTGGATGCAATGGTTGGTTGCTGCATGTTGTGTTTGGTTTTTTGATAGATTGGTCAGAGTTATCAGATGCGCAGCTTTCGGTTATAGAACTGCAAATGTTTCAATAGTTGGTGATAATTTACTAAAAATTGAAGTTCCAAAACCTTCTTGGTGGTTTCATAGTCCAGGTACATACTGTTACGTATACTTTGCTGGTCTTATTTTCTGGGAAAACCATCCATTCACCACTGTAGTTGAAGGGGACAATATTTGTGCTTACATAAGAGTCAAAATGGGTGTTACTGCTAGAGTATATAACAAGTTACAGAAAAATGGTGGCACACTCCAATGGAAGGTTTGTCTTGAAGGTCCATATGGAGGTGAACTAGCTACTCCAATTAGAAAGTATGATGAAGCATTATTGATTGCTGGTGGTTCCGGTGCTAGCGGTATTCTTGAACATGCTAGTAGAGTAAGTGCAGGAAAATTAATCTGGGTTGCACACAATCTGGAATCAGTTCGTGCTTACAAACCACTCATTGAAAATATCAGTGTTGATATTGATGTTTATATTACCAGAGAACAGGGAACGGATCGCTCTTACTCTATAATCTCTCTTTTCAATGAAACCGATTCAAGTTCAGAAGATGAAAAGAGAGCAGTCAACGAGACTAAAGGCTCTCAAATTAATATTAAATACTCTAGACCAAATTTCTGGGAACTTGTTGATAACCATGTTAATGATTCACCATCCAACAATGTCGCAATTGTTGCATGTGGTCCACCAGCGTTGATGGATGAAGTAAGAAATATTGTTTCTGATAGAGTCTCTTCTTGGAACAAAAGTATTGATTTCTTTGATGAACTGCAAATTTGGTAATTTCTATATCGTTTTTATATTGTGATTATTCTTTGAATAGCCTTAAATGAAATAGTAGTTTCCTCTGGTAGCAATCGTTAGAAAGCTGAGCCCCTGCCAGGTTTTTTGTAAGCTTAGGGGTACTGTACGAATTCATGTGAAGTAAATTCGCTAGGAGTTCATTATTAATACACTAACTTGAAAGACTTTCCTAACATACAAGTTTGATGAGTGGTCCAAAATATGCTATAATAATAGATGCGGGTTCATCTGGATCAAGGGCTCAAGTTTATGAGTATCGAACGGATATAACATTAGATCCATCAGGGTTACCGCAAATCCAACAGATTTCTAACACAAAAACCAAACCTGGTTTATCTTCATTTGGGCATCACAAAAGCGGTTCCTACAATTTATGGGATGATCATTTTAAGGATATTATAGAGGAAGCAGCTAGAATAATTCCGGTAAATCTACATTCATCTACTCCAATATACGTTCAGGCTACTGCCGGTATGAGACTACTACCTAACAAAGCTAAAGAACGAGTCTTGAAAGAGACATGCCAAGTATTACAGCGGCATAGCAATTTTATTGTGCAGCCTTGCGAGGAGCATATAGAGGTTATTGATGGAGACACAGAAGGAATATATGGATGGATCGCTCTGAATTATCTTACCAATCGTCTCAATAATGAAAAGATTCCATACGGCTTCATGGATATGGGAGGAGCCTCAACACAGTTAGCATTTACCCCAAGCATCTCTAGTGAAATTGAAAAACATGATGAAGATATGTATACGGTATTTCTTCGACGTAATGATGGAATAACAAAGGACTATCACGTTTTTGTCTCAAGCTGGTTAGGATTTGGCGCAAATCAGGCACGAGAAAGACAACTGAATGCTTTGGTTAATGCTTTGCCACCAGGAGTGAATTATGATATAGATGGTGATGGTAAAAGTGATTTGGTAGATCCTTGCTCACCTATTGGTATGAAAACCGATGTGTCATACAATGGTAAAACTTATACAGTTACAGGATCAGGCGAGTACGAAGGTTGCTTGAAAACAATATATCCTCTATTGCTCAAACATTTACCTTGTAAAAGTGAACCATGTTTATTTAATGGTGTACATGCTCCTCAGATTGATTTCACGAAAGAGAAGTTTGTAGGGGTTAGCGAGTATTGGTATACAGCTCATGATGTTTTCAAGTTGACAGGGGAATATAACTATGAAGATTTTGAAAAGGCTACAAGTAACTTTTGTAAAACAGATTGGGATGTGATACTAGAAAAGTATAATAATGGAGAATATGGAGAAAATTTGACTCTCGATCTATTAAAAACCTCATGTTTCAAAGCTAGTTGGATAGTTAATATTTTACACGATGGTTTTGGCGTTCCTCGTTTGGGAGTGGACGAAGGCCCAACCGATCTTAAAGACGAACCAGTTTTCAAAAGTGTGAATACCATAGAGGGTAATGAACTGTCATGGTGTATGGGTAAGATGGTATTATATGCATCTTCTCAAATTGAGGGCTCAGGTGATGTTGGAATCGTTGCTGGTTCAGCTGTTTTTAAATTGGATGATACCATTAATACTGAATATTTCAACGATACCAACAATACTGCACCTAATGCATTGGTGGTTTTGTCGATGATTCTTCTACTGGTGAGTTTTACATACTATTTTTTATTAAGGAGGTTTGGAAGCTTACAGAAGATTGTTCGCACATTTAAAGGCTATGGGAGCAGTAAAACGAAAATGAATATGGAGATGTATGATTTAGAGGAAGGTAGAAGTTTGTCTCAAATGCAGAGTACGGATACGCTAAGTAATACATTACGTACAAGGTCAACAGCTAATTTGAACGAACTTACATCAAATGATATTGATGATTTTGCATCAACTCCCAATACTCCCAAACTTGATGGATTAAAACAGCCTTTTCAGTTTGCCACTTTTAAAAATCCAAGTTCTTTCAGTACACGATTCTCTTCACCGAAACAAACATCACCATTTGGCTTTCGACATGGTAATGGATCTCAGCACAGTATGTTTTAAAACTTAATTACTATATATTATATAAAGACATAGTAGAATTAACTTTGGTAGTTGACACTAGTCTTTAAAATGCCACAAACCATCACCTAAGTATTCATATAGTTCAACACCAGTATCTTTGTTGATTGTTTTGATGTCGTTGATTGACAATGATAATTTACCAACTGCCATAGCATTTTCTTTACCTTCAGCATAAACAACAACTATTTTATCAACAGGCCAATCTTCATCAGGTAATTTTGCACCTTTACTAGTCAAACCTGGGCACATAATGTTAGCACCTGACAGTACAAACTTAATCGCACCTCTGTCAACTTGAACACGAGGGAAGGCTTCAGGATATTTATGAACAATTCTTAGTTCTGGAATAAGATCATCAAACTGTTGGTAAAATAAAACTTGGTTATCAACAACGTAAAGTTGTATTTTGTCTTCACATTTTAGTAGTATGACTGGTGTCTTTTTAGGAATTAATTCATCGATATGCTCTTCAAGTAAAGGATATTGAGTCACAAGTTTAGCCTTAAGAGTCTTACAGGCGGAAGACTTGAGATTGGTACGCGTATGGACGTCCTCTTTGGTGAATTTCTTGAACATTGTGTAATGTCTTGAAATCAGTGAAAGGTTGACTGTTTAGAAGTAATGCAAAATTTGCTAGTAGAAAATAAAGAGAAAAGTGAGGCCAGTTACTGAAGATCCTTGACAGTTGCCAATCTAGCCTTATCAAATACAGTACAGGTTACAATCTCTACATTACAGTTAACTTCGATAATAGTTAGATTTTATCAATCACTTGTCAATGACATAGCGAGTTGATGATATTAAAGAATGGTTCCAAAAATTCCCATAGTCAATGCAAGCAAAAACTATAGAGCAGTCATGTTGAAGTTTTCAACTAGCAAAAACATGATCTCGGACGAATCCTCACTGATACACGTAATGCCCTAGCATAAGGATGGTGAAAGAAACAGCTTTGGTATATTTCAGAAGAGAAATGGTGAGAAAGGTCTTCCTTTTATAGTTTTTTTCAGCAAAAGTTCGCTATAATAGGCCTACTGTGACCAAAATTTATTCTTTGGAATTTTCTATTAACAAGACAGTTGTTACAGGGTTTATACATGCAGGCGAATATGAAGAAAAATATGTGTATCTATAACTTAACGCCAATGTGAATTGCCGCAACACCAAATGTGAGATTTTCATAACCCTTACCTGGGACGTAGAAGCCCGCTTTACGGACCATATTAGCGAAAGTTTCTTGATCTGGGAACTTTTGGATACTTTCAACCAAGTATTGATAGGAATCTCTATCGTTAGCAATAAGCTGACCCATCATTGGAAGAAGTGAAAAAGAATAAGCTTGATAAAGGTAATCAAGTTGAGGATTGATGACATGTGAAAATTCAAGACAAGCGAAAATTCCACCTGGTTTTAATACACGATAAGCAGTGTTCAACCCTGCTTGAATATTTGTGAAATTTCTTATACCGAATGCAATGGTATAGACATCTTTAGAATTATCAGGTATAGCATCCATTGTTTCACCATTTTGAACTAAAAAGTTAATTCTTGGTGAATGTGCATAAGGGGTTGATAAACATCTTTTCTCTCCCTCCCTTAGCATATCTGGGTTAATATCTGCAACTGTCATAGTTGATTGATTATCACCATATGTCAATCTAGCATGATCTAGTAAACCGAATGCAATGTCACCGGTACCCCCAGCAACATCAAGAAAAGCTAATGGCTCATTTGAATTGGGACGCATACCAGCATCAAGCTTCGAAATTAAGTGTTGCTTCCATAGTCTATGGATTCCCATTGACATCACATCATTCATTACATCATAGTTTGATGCAACTGAGGAAAAGACTCCTTTCACTAGCTTTTCTTTTTCATCTGCTGGAACGGTTTTGTAACCGAAATGGGTGAACGATGGGCTCTCCGTTTGTGCACTTGAAGAAGTTGCATTTTGAGCAGCTTTCTGTCTAAGAGTAGAGACCTGAGAAAAAAACCTTGTAGAGGCACGTTGTAATCTATTCATTCCGAGACTTCAGACGATTACTGTGTTAAAAGGAAGTTTTGCAAGGACAAGTCCAACAGGGTAGTTGAATTGTGGCCATAAAAAAGTAGTAAAGCCTATGTATATAGGAGGCGATCGACCTTTCCGCGACTACGGCTTGAATTGCTACAAAATCTCCAAGGGAAAGAAAGAAAGAAGAAGGGAAAACTGCTTAAGCAAGGTGTACATGATGGTTTCTCTTAAAGTAGAAAATGAAACTGTCTTTGCTTGTAGCATGTATTTGCAGTCAGTTATGGCTTACTAAGGCAGCTGTGATTCCGTCTAGTGTTACAGCATTGCTCACAAACGAAAAAAAGCCCGTGGCAGCACAATTATTTAAAGAACACGTAAAGATTATCAAAAACTATGGTAGCAACACTAGTAGTGACAAAAATGACAATGCAAAGGTGAACTTTAAAATACAACAGCACGAGCTAGAAGAAAATGTGTTCAGTTGGTATACTGGACATTATTCATCTGCTTATGTTCCTGGAGAAACTATTGGATTGTTACTATCTCAGAGAGCACTTCGTAAAGATATCATTGAATTATTAGCTCTGAATAGTAGCTTTATAGAACTACCTTACGACGAACTTGTAGTGCCGTCACAGACTGAGGCGATTTGGAAATATAAGAAAGGCAAAACAAAGAAAACTACAAACATGTACGCCCTTTATTTACCCGTAATTTATTTACAACAACTGATGGTGTCTCCTTTGAACCTAAAAGAGTTCGTTGTTGCTTGTGGAAATGATATGGCTTATGCTTTGAGTACACCAGAAAATATGGGTTTCGAAGAGAACATAAGACCATTACTCCTCGGATGGGCCAATCCCAACGATGTCATCAAGGGTAAAATGATTCCTTCTAGAAGAAAACAGAATGTTAAACGTAATAAGTTATTAACGTTTGGAGAAATCAATCTTGGTGACACACTTTCTTTTTCTGATATACAAGTCGTTAGGGGAAATAGAATTTCAGCAATACAAACACCTCCATTTACAAATAGTACTTTATGGGACCAGAAAGAAAAACCTATCAGCAATAACACCAATACCAACACCAACACCAACTCCCATCCTTTGATTGTAGAAAAGTATTCACATATGGTGGTTGCTCCTTTTTCTTTTGAAGGAAGAGGGTGATAACCAAAAATCTGTCAGTCAAAATTTGCGAATGGTTCAAAAAATTGAAAAATAAGTTAGCTTTAACGATATCAGTCATCTTTTATATATAATAGAGTATAACTCATATACAACAACACCAGATTTATGCTGTCCAAGACAGAACACAAACTTACATACCGTACCAGGCGATTTTTGTCAAATCATTTCACCTCACAGCAGATTAGACTCGGATCCTTTTGTTTGGCACTTTTAACATGTCTGTTTGATGCCAGTGTAGCTACATTTTCATTGTACACATCAGGTTTTACTACCGTTTTAGGTTACACAACAATGCAAAATAATATAATATCTGCGTCGATGCTGATAGGTCTTTACGGAACTTTACCAATACTCGGTTACCTTAGTGATGTACATGGACCAGTTGTTCTGGCCTTGGTTGGTGGTATACTTACACCCGGATACATTTTAGCTTACCTGACATATGTGAATAAATATCATTTTTATTACATGACTTTTGCATTTTTCATAATTGGAACTGGTACTTCCAGTGCATACTTTTGCAGTTTACTTACATGCGCTAAAATATTTCCAAATAGTAAAGGATTAGGTATCTCATTACCAGTTACATTTTATGGACTTTCAGGTCTGATACTGGCGTATTCAGAGAGAAATTTTTCGACTGAATTTGTATTTTTTGCACTTGCGATAGTTTATACTGTTGTTACTCTGATCAATTGGATTAGTAGTATGGTTGTTACTATTGAAAAGGAAATAGTTTTCAAACAACAAGAACAAACTCTATTGTTAAACCCAACATATCCATCCTATAATGCAACCGAGGAAACTTTAACCGAGGACAGAACAAACTTAGATACTCATACCAGATTTAGGAGATTTTTAGCTGACCCTAGTGCTCACCTTCTTTTCCTATCACTTTTCTTATTAGCAGGCCCGCTAGAAGTTTATGTCGCAAATCTTGCTACTATTACTGCAGATCCAGCAGAAGCAGTCAGTGTATTTGCAATTAGTAGTACCCTTGGAAGGTTATGTGTTGGTGTGATTGGTGATGTTTTGGGTGGTATAGATGGACTTACAACAATATCCTCGTTGTTTTTGGTGATTCTGGCTGCACTTGGTTCAGCTGCAGGGTTTTCAATTTATCCAGCAGGAATAATGGCTGTATGTCTTGTTGGAATTTCGTATGGTTCTGTATTTACGGCATACCCTGCCTTGGTAGCTCATACTTGGGGTGTTGACCTTCTTGGATCTGCTTGGGGCCTTTTTTTGGCAGCCCCAGCAATTGGCGGTGCCGTATGGGGAGCAGTATTTGCCAAATGTGGGAGTGAAATATTTACATGGCTTGCTGTTGCCGCAGCAGGTTGTGTTATTGGTGCTGGTGCAAGACGCAGGTAGTGATTCGTAATGTTTTGATGTGCTTGTTGCAACCCCGAATTTTACACCCCCTGTTTTCAAACTACATTAGACTGCTTTCTATACAATACTCTATACCCTAGTGATTTGCATAATATTGATAATAAGGTATTATTTCAATGCTTGTTTCAATTTTGAACCTTTATAGAATATGCCATGAATATCTTTTATAATTTCTTTCTAAATTTCTTAGTAACCCAATTTGGGTTCATTAAGGGTATTGAACAAGATCGCACTAGAGCTTACTCAGTCTAAATTTATTATCGCACTTCTCCCAGCCTGAGATTTGTTTTAAATGATGTAACGATCTAGATCTTGATTTCACACATAAGGTGCTTATATAAAATATGATGATATCGATCAGGATCCATTCAGTGTATAAAAATACCCTCACTGATTCACATCTCTCTGGTCATGTCGTATTCGCACTTACAACTGTACAGTCATTGACAAAGGTTAAACTATCTCTCAAAGGGATTCATCAAGTTCATTTTATTGAGTCATTTCAAACTAAAGATGGGAAAACTGTCGGAACCGCACCTTTTAATAATGACGAAGAAGTGATCACCGTTTCATGGCCTAATCTTCTTGTGAATAAGAACGGAAGTCTTGGACATTTTACGGATACAAGCTCTCAACTTTTGAACCTTTTACCAACTGAAATCTTCGACTATGATAATATACCGACGGGAACTACACCATTCCCTAATAAACCTAATAGCGTTTATCAGCTACCACCAGGAAACTACGCTCTTCCTTTTACATTTCTCTTTCCTGAAAATATACCTGATACAATTTCTACTTCCCATTCCTCAATAAAGTACTTATTCACTGCGACGATTGAAACTATTGATAGTGTTGGTAATATCAAAGCCAGCAAACCATTGACGGTTTGTAGGACATTACCACAATTAAATCCTTCAATCTATGTAAGCGAAAATACTTGGCCCGGTAAGGTACAATATAAGATTTCTGTTAACAATCAGCTTCCGTCAATCTCGTCAACTATTAACATTTCACTTATTTTCATTCCTTTGGTAAAAAGACTCCTATTGGGGAAAATAAGAGTGGAAATTTACAGATTTATAAAGATTCACACTAATAGATCAAATTCTTTTGATGAAAACACGTTCAAATCTGAAAAGTTAGTCCACACTACATTACTACCGGCTCTACCAAAACAACAGCTTCCAAATGATTCTTGGAATTTGAAGGCAAGAATACCCCTGGGGCAGTTTGTACAAAATATGGTAGCAAAGCAAATGTCAGTAACATACAGACTTATACTCATAATAGATTTGATTAATCCTGATGGTCACGTGTCTCAAATCAAAACCAAAATACCTCTTCTTTTTTACATAAACCCAGAGCAAATGCAAAGAAACGGGGGTTATATCCAAGAAACAAATCTCGTACCAGAACTCTTACTTCTTCCACCAGATGATGATACCCTTCTGAACGTTCCAAATCCTATCACACCTCCATCTTATATCCAATCTCGCAATGATATACTTTACAGTCCTATAACAACACCTATATCCACACCACTGGGATCGACAACTAACATTTCACAGCTTGCAGATTTGCCTATTTCGAGACCTAAATCTGGATCCAAACCGTCATCTCTTCCTTTACGAAATCAAAGTACCCCTGATTATCGTAAAGTTTATGATGATGACTTCGATCAAGTTGGAGAACCTTCACCAATATACCAAGAGTCATCGAACTCATATAGCTTACCAGTAACGCGAGCATCTTCACCAATTCTGCGAAGACCTACACATAACAATAACTCGCAAGGGACATCCCCTCACCTTTCCACGTTATCATCTTTCCCTTTATCAGGATCACTTTCGCGACGGGTGTTATCCCTTAACAGCAATCTCAACAGGTTAGCGGACGTCCAGTAAGGGAAATTGTTCTTATGTTCTTATGTTCATTTTGTATACATTGTAAAGTAAATTTAGGATACACTGACGTCAGTACTTTTTCTTTCCGGAAAATTTTTTTAAATAGACGATCCGGAAAAACACAAAATTAGTAGAACACGCGTGCACAAGAGCGCACAGCAAGAGCAATTGCAATGTCGCGACAAAGAGTTTGTATTAATGCCCATTCGCGTTACATCATATATTTGATTACGTTCCGTGTTGTTTATTGAATTGGAGATGTGTTCTGTCTTTTAATAGTCTGCATTTTCTGACTTTCTTTGTTTTAATATCAAAGAATCAAATCAAACAGTATGACATCACAAACTTTACTCAGAGTTATTGGAGGTCCACAAAACTATGCATGGGGTAAACTTGGCTCTTCCTCTAGTGTGGCACAGTTTGCACATGCGAATGATCCAACAGTCTCAATTGATGAAGCCAAACCATATGCAGAGCTATGGATGGGTACACATCCAAAAGTTCCTACAATTATTGCTAACAGTGGGGAAAAACTTGCTGATCTAATATCCTCTGATCCAGCAAAATTTCTTGGTACTAAAGTTGCTGAAAAATTCCACTTGACTAACGAATTACCCTTCCTCTTCAAAGTTTTATCTATTGAGAAAGTTTTATCTATTCAAGCACATCCAGATAAGGAATTGGCGAAGAAACTGCATGTAGCTGATCCAAATAACTATCCAGATGACAATCATAAACCAGAAATGGCTATAGCTATTACACCATTTGAAGCCTTTTGTGGATTTAAACCTTTGCTTGTTATCAAAGATCATTTAGAACAAATACCAGAGTTTAGACAACTGGTTGGTACTAAGATTGCACAATCATTTATAAATTCTCCTTCAAAAGAGTCTTTGAAATTATTATTTGCTGAAGTAATGAATTCGTCCGATGAAGAAATTAAAAAATACTCTCAATTGTTAGTTGAAAGATCAATTCAAGAACCTCAACTGTTCGGTGATGAGCGTTTACCACCACTCATTCAAAAACTTAATGATCAATTTCCAAATGACATCGGGCTCTTTTGCGGTTGTCTTATGCTCAACCATTGTATATTATCAACTGGTGAAGCAATGTTTTTACAAGCATGTGAACCACATGCTTACATTTCTGGTGATATAATGGAATGTATGGCTGCATCAGATAATGTTATTCGTGCTGGGTTTACTCCTAAATTTAAGGATGTCAAGACACTTGTAAACTATCTGACATATTCAACAAATAATGTAGAGGAGCAGAAACAACCACCGGCACCATTCTCCAGAGGTACGGGTAATGCCAAATT
Source organism: Pichia insulana (assembly GCA_030558495.1). Classification (NCBI taxonomy): domain Eukaryota; kingdom Fungi; phylum Ascomycota; class Pichiomycetes; order Pichiales; family Pichiaceae; genus Pichia; species Pichia insulana. The sequence goes on from JAJMSP010000153.1 coordinate 63,106, forward strand.
TTCACTTTATGATCCACCTATCGATGAATTTTCTGTTTTACAGGTTGAATTTAGTGAGTCTAATGGTAAGGCATTAATGAAGGGCATTGATGGTCCTTCTATTGCTATTGTTACTAAGGGTAAAGGCTCTATTTCTAATGATGAAGAAACGCGTGATGCATTTGCAGGTGCAGTATATTATATTGCACCAAATACTGAAATTACCCTCAACTCAACTTCTAACGATTTCACTCTTTATAGAGCTTATTGTGAAGCATAATCTGTTCTAGTAGGTACATAAATTAAATTGTATACTTTATATAATTAAATTCGTGAACATTCAATTATTGTACCCAACGATCCATGAGTGTATCTATACGTTCACAAGCTTCAATGAGTACAGTTTTACCATCTATTTGCTTTTTATTCTTCCATAAAACTAAATCACCTATTTGATTCAATCTCAAATTACGTATTTCCAAAACAGTAAGATTATCGAAAAAACCTGCCCGCATGGCTCTACATATTCCAATATCTGTCAATTTCCAACAATTATTTAGACTCAGTCTTTGGAGTGATTCACAGTTTAGTGCAAGTTCCCAAATTGACCAATCAGATATACCACAACCTGCAAGACCAACAGTTTTCAAATTTTGACAAGATTGAATCAAATTTCCAATTGAAACATCACTGATCAATTCACCTCTTCTATGACGACCACAATTGAACAGTTCCAAATGAGGACAATTTTTGGCAACTTGATAAATGGAAGCATCAGTTATTTGATCACAGGCACGAATGTCTAAATGTTTTAAGTTGTGAGCACGACGTGATATTTCAATTAGAAAATCATCTGTTAAAACACGACAACCTGGAATCACTAATTTCTGAAGTTTTTCAGTTATCAGATGCATTGGTGGTAGAATATTCGGAGTGATGTAAAATTCTATCCATGAAAGTCTTGTTCCAAGAATGTTTTCAAAGCAATCATCAACTAAATCTTGAGTCGATTTTGTTTTATGTAAAATTAAGGAATAAGGCTGAATGTTATGTGTTGTAGGTTTTGAATGAGAGAAGTTTTGTAATTGTGAGTTATTTTTGAAATAAATATTTTCATGAAGAATTTGCTGCGTTGTGTAATACCATAACTTATTGACCAGCAAACAGTTGTGTAGATTTGAACGCTTTTTTTGCAATGTGAAATCATCTTTTAATTTATTTGTTTCTTCCATTCTCTGTTGTTGTAATTGCTGTTCCCAAATTTCAACACCCCTTTCACCATGAATTAAAATGGAATGATTACGAGAAAGAGGAGCACGGCGCGTCATGATAGGTTCTGTTGGAATCTCTTGCTGAACTGCAACATGATGTAAAACAATTTCTAATATTTCTGGAATTTGAAATATTTGTGAAGTTGGTACCTTCTTCTTTTTTGATATAGGAAATAAGGGAGTAGCTAGATCAGGAGGTAAAAAAGGTTGATATTTGAGAGTTCTTAATGAAATTGGAGACGATTCAGTAGTTGTTGAATTATATGACGTGTTTCTAGAATCTGGTAGAATTGAATTTGATGAGAAGCATGAAACATCTGAATCGGATTCAGATTCACACTCACTAATATTAGGACTTTCCGGAGGATCAGCGTGAACAATAGTAGCGAAATCATCTGGTGATGTTGAAGATTTACTCCGAAATGATGAAATTCTTTGTCTAATCATTTTTTTAACATAATGAGTTTTAGGTTCAGGTTTTGCAGATTCTGTTGATGGAAAAATTGATGAAGGAGATGAAGATGGAATTTTCATATGAGTGGGAGTAATAATTCTGTATTTTAATGAGTTTGCACGTTTCAGTGGTCTTTGCAACTCGTATGAGATTTTCCGAGTATGGTTTAGTAAAGATGAAGTAGGCTTATTATTTTTGTTCATTATAGATTAGATAGTTTTTATTTTTTCTTATCTGTAATATGCAAAATTAGTAGGTTTGAGAGATTAATTGTAACGAAAGACTAGAGTGAGTTAATTTAATTTGAGTTATTTAGTTGAATACGAAGTTCATATAATAGATTTAGCTAATAAAAAATGAAGTATGAAAATCACCTAATTTATGCAATAATTTGATGCGAAAAGGTATGCTATTGTTAATGCAATGAATAAAATAATAACAATTATTTAAATGCGATTGTCGCTGTTGTAGGTAAATGGAAATCTCTTTCGATGATTTTAACGATGTGATGTGAATATGGAAAAATTCGGAGTATGAAATTTTGGCATAAGCAGACCAAAATTATTAAGTTGGATTTTGAAAAGCAAAAGGATGGAAAGAAAATGTATTACTTATATATAAAATCTTACATTATAATCATTGCTGGTTCTTCTTACTGCATTTCGGGTTCCGAACTGCGGATACAATTAATTGAATTTAAGGGACTAAACGGGTAAAAATGAAGGATGTGAAACCCAGCCACCTTCCAAATTTAGACATGTTGAGGTACCAGAGACGTTTTTTGCGACCAGTCACATTTGCTTAATCTCCGAAATTTTTTTTTGAGGAAACTCATCAAATTGTTTACATGACATGATTACATTGTTAATATTGTAACCGATGTCTGCAATAATATATTACCGAGACAAAGCGACAGTCTTTATAACTGATGTCGATTCTTAGTTACATGTAATAAGGTTTGTAAGTAGGCCTAAGCTCATGCTAGAACCAGGGGGGCTGGGCGAGGGGGGCGAGAAATGCAGCGAGGAGAAATTCTACGAGCAGACTGGGATTCTGGGCGAGAAGCAGTGTGGGAATGAGATAAGTGTTTGGCTTTACGGTTAGGGTACTTGTTATCTGTTTTTGTTGTTTTGTTGTTTTTGTTGTTGTTATTGGAAAAGGAAGGGACATAATATGAATAACGACTACGACTATCTTTTCAAGCTTTTGTTGATTGGTGATTCCGGTGTTGGTAAATCATGTTTACTTTTGAGGTTTGCCGAGAATACGTATACTCAAGATTATGTATCTACAATCGGTGTTGATTTTAAGATCAGAACAATAGAGTTAGATGGCAAAACTATAAAACTTCAGATTTGGGATACTGCAGGTCAAGAAAGGTTTAGAACTATTACATCATCTTATTATAGAGGTGCTCATGGTATCATCATTGTATATGATGTTACCGATCAAGAATCTTTTAATAATGTTAACCAATGGTTGCAAGAAATTGACAGATATGCAACGAGTAGTGTTCAGAAATTGCTTGTAGGTAATAAATGTGATTTAACTGATAAGAAAGTTGTTGATTTTGCAATTGCTAAAGAATTTGCCGATTCAAGAGGTATTCAATTACTTGAAACTTCAGCAGCTGAATCTACCAATGTTGAACAAGCTTTTATTCTTATGTCAAAGCAAATCAAAGAACAGATGGCAAATAGTCAACCTGTTGCAAACAGTTCTAATAAACCTAATGTCAATCTTGCAGGTACAGCTGTTAATTCTCAACAAGGTGGTTGTTGTTAAATGAAGGTTACAAAGATTGATTATATACACCATTCAATATTTCACTTATATACGTATTAGTTTTAATTTTTTTTTAATTATACAATGAATCGTCGATATCTGTATTAATAGTAAGCTAAACTCTAATTATGCGAAAAATGAATGGACGAGCAAAAATTCCACCCATAATACGGTATACTGATTTATATAGAATGAGAAATCAACAATAGGGTATGGCATCTGCATCTGATAAGAAACAGGCAATTAGAAATCTAGCAATTTTAGCAAGTGTACACAAATTATCTTTAATAATCAACATTTTAGCTTTCATTTGTGTTTATCTTTTCAAGAGACCATCAAGTGGTAAATTTCGTTTTATTCTATTTAGTCTTCCACTTTTATTTTGTGAATGGACAATTGAGAAAATTGGTAGACCAACTTATACTACTGATCCTAATGGATATAAACTTTTGGTAAAACCAGGTGATGATTTACAACAAAGTGGATTAACAGAATACATGTTTGATATTATTTATTTAACTTTAATTATTGATATTTTAATGTGTGTTTTCGGTAGTATGAAAGTTTGGTGGATTTTACTTGTAATTCCAGGTTACGCTGGATGGAAGCTGAAAGGAATTGCATCAACAGTTTTAGGTCTGTTTATGCCAAGTCTACGTGGCAGGAACGCAGCTATGCAATCAGCAGCAACAACAACAACATTTGGTAACGACTCAGGAACTGAAGGTAAATCTAAGAGACAGGCCAAGCTCGAGAAAAGAGCTGCAAAACAGCAAGTTAGGTACAGATAGATTTATTATGTAGATATTAAGTATTTTAGTATCGTACATAAACTATTATAATCACTTCAATGACACAGTGAGAGATACAACAGTAGGGAAAGTTAGTAATGGTCGATCGACGCCAATTGACGCGATTTGACCACAGCACCAATTTTGGACAATCAGTTCGAGAATTGTTTCGTTTCGTTTCGTAATTCGCTTCGCTTTGCTTCGACGCCTGTTTCGCCTCGTTGCATTTTGCCCTCGTTGTTGTTTTCAAAATGACCACCACTGTGTTGTCGGTTGCTCCACTCCGCCTTTTCCTTTCTCTTTCAATCAAGACAACACAGTCAAACAAACAACAATGGATTCCGGTATGTATTTATTATACTATGAGTTTACCTAGGTCGACTTTCAAAGATTTCATGATTTGATTGGACTTGATTGTTGGATGTACACAACTTTCAAATATGAATAACTGAAACAAAGAAATTCAGAACATTTTACTAACATTATATTCCTTTTCAATAGAAGATATTGCAGCAGTATGTATCTCAGTTTCATATGCATTTTGATTTTATGATTAAGTTGATTGCCTTTTCTTTCTTGTGGGTAAAGTCGATCCGATCATTTTCCTTTTTGCGTACAATTCCAAATTTATCACTTTAGTCATTCACTCATGTTCATCAAAAATACACAATTATACCTACCCTCATTTCACAATAAATCACAATGCAAATCAAAATCTCTTTCCAGTTTTGATCAGATTCGCTAATTTCATACACAAAGGGATAAACAAGAAATTTAAATTTTGATGATTGAATTGTTGTTGATGATTTTAGTTGATTAGTTTGAATTTTCTTTCATTTCAATTGAGCGATTTTACTAACACTTATTCCTTTATTTTTCTATAGTTAGTTATTGATAACGGTTCTGGTATGTGTAAAGCCGGCTTTGCTGGTGATGATGCACCAAGAGCAGTTTTCCCATCTATCGTTGGTAGACCAAGACATCAAGGTATCATGGTTGGTATGGGTCAAAAGGATTCTTACGTTGGAGATGAAGCTCAATCTAAGAGAGGTATTTTAACCTTGAGATACCCAATTGAACACGGTATTGTTACAAACTGGGATGATATGGAAAAGATCTGGCACCATACTTTTTACAATGAATTAAGAGTTGCACCAGAGGAACATCCAGTTTTATTAACTGAAGCTCCAATGAATCCAAAATCTAACAGAGAAAAGATGACTCAAATTATGTTTGAAACTTTCAACGTTCCAGCATTTTACGTTTCTATTCAAGCTGTCTTATCATTATACTCATCTGGTAGAACTACTGGTATTGTTTTAGATTCTGGTGATGGTGTTACTCACGTTGTTCCAATTTATGCTGGTTTCTCATTACCACATGCAATTTTAAGAATTGATTTAGCTGGTAGAGATTTAACTGATTACTTGATGAAGATTTTATCAGAAAGAGGTTACACTTTCTCAACTACTGCAGAAAGAGAAATTGTTAGAGATATCAAGGAGAAGTTGTGTTATGTTGCATTAGATTATGATCAAGAAATTCAAACTGCATCACAATCATCTGCAATTGAAAAATCTTACGAATTACCTGATGGTCAAGTTATTACTATTGGTAATGAAAGATTTAGAGCACCAGAAGCTTTATTCCACCCATCAGTTTTAGGTTTAGAAGCTGCAGGTATCGATCAAACTACTTATAATTCTATTATGAAGTGTGATGTTGATGTTAGAAAGGAATTGTATGGTAATATTGTTATGTCCGGTGGTACTACTATGTTCCCAGGTATTGCAGAAAGAATGCAAAAGGAAATTACTGCATTAGCACCATCTTCAATGAAGGTTAAAATTATTGCACCACCAGAGAGAAAGTACTCTGTTTGGATTGGTGGTTCTATTTTAGCATCATTATCTACATTCCAACAAATGTGGATTTCCAAGCAAGAATATGATGAATCTGGACCATCAATTGTTCACCACAAATGTTTCTAAGGAACTTGCTGTGACTGAAATGATTGGGAAAATTTATTTATTATTTTTGCGTTAAAAGGAAAGGAAAGTATGAAGATGAGAGATGTACTGTAGTAGATATTATTATTATTATTATTAAACTTTTTTTTCTTGAAGCAGAATGTGTAAGTTTTGTGTAAATTTACAGTCAAATTTTTGCTGCCGAAATTCCCGCTAATCAGTGAAAAGGGGGAGGGAAATCAAATTAATGCATGATGATGATCATGTCATGAGGAAAAGGGGCAACAAATTACCCAATTGAGAAATAGTGCGAATTTTAGATCGATAGAGTTACCGTAAATGGCTATTTCAGAGTCTAAGGAAAAGAGCAAGAGTGGATTGATTGGAATGTGGACAAGACAGGGGGGTGGAGTATAAGAAGGAAGGCGATTTTCTTGTTGTTCTTTTAATCAAAGTATTGTTTCCATTAACAATGGAATTTCAATCAGTTTTCAGAATATCTAGTGTTGAGCCAAGTTGTGAAACTTTGGCTTTTGATTGTAATGATAAAAATCTTAATGGAGTTGCTATGCCTGGTGTATTAGACTATGAACAACTAGATTTGGATGATGTTGATTTGACATTATATGATGAAGTACCTGGACTTATTGAATCACCATTATGTGATGAAATTGATGAAGATGAAGAAGATTGGTTTGATAGTGATGATACAATTGATTTTTATGGTAACAAACGACATGATTTTACATTAACTAGTGAAGAAGATACTTTATGGATGAACAGTGATTATATCACTTGTTTACAATCAAGGACTAATACATTAGATTCGATTAAAACTAGCGAACAATTTAGTCAATTGGTTATTGATGAGAAGGATACGTTATTTGGATTGGGTATAATGGTTGGAACAATTAGAAATGATATTGATGTGAGTGAGTATGTTTGCACTCTTGAGAAGAATCATGATAATGTTAATTATCAAGAAGAGGAAGATGAAGAAGATGAAGAAGATTATGATGTGGAAGTTAATGTTGAAGACGAATTAGTTGAAAATGTGTTACCATCAAAGAGGAAACGGGTTATACGGAGGAACGTTTGTGAAGATAAAACTAAGAGGCGTGGGCGGAAGAAGAAACAGAGAAGAACTTTGAAGAAGAGGAAGAAGAATGATGAGGAAGAGAATAGATTTGTTTGTTCTGATTGTGGTAAGGGATTTCCAAGGAAATCTAATCATGATTCACATATCCGTATGCATTTAAAGGTTAAGCCACATAAATGTAGTCAATGTGACAAAGCATTTGTACGTCGATCTGATTTAAATAGACATGAAAGGTCATTACATTGGAAGACAAATTTTAAATGTTATGGTAATAATTGGGGGTGTGGTCATGTCTATTCACGTAAAGATGGATTACGGAAACATTGGAAGACAAATCAAGGAGTTGAATGTTTGAAGAGTTTCTTAAAAATGAATGAACTTTGTGAATTTGATGCAGTTCGAGATATTGAAAAGATTATCGAACTTACCAAAGTATTCAAATAATGGATCAATTTTGAATTTACATGTGTAGTTTTTGTTGAATTTTTTTAATCGTTTATAGTAAATTTTTAGTAGGAAAGCTGATTTTTTTTTCAAACTATTTATAATGTGATAAGTTTTGGCTAAAATCTACAAGATATTTATTTAGGATCATTTATAGATGAATAATTAAAAGTTATTTTGTTTGAACGGGTGCTCGCAGTTGAATTATTATCTGAAATCTGTGAAGTTTCAATTGATCCATCTTCAATTGATGAAATTTGATCAACCAATTTAGGTTCTTTATCTATCCATTTATGCATAAAGGAGACCAATAAACCTGCTGTGAAAACTTGTTCTGCTTGATAGAGTACTAAAGGTACTAATAATTGACCTAAATGTTCAAAACCTCTACCATATTGTGAAGTAACCAATGAAACACCTAAAGCAGCAGTTTTAGCTGGACCACATAACATTATAGTAACTGTATCTTTTCTATTATAATAAAAAGGTTTCAAAATTTTGTAAGCAATTTTGTAAGTTTTTGAAGAAGAATCTGTTGGTTTTGAATGAAAGAAATTTTTAATAAAAATTGGTCTTGAATAGAAATAACATAAAACTGTGAAAAATAAATAAATACCAACATTGAAAAAGCAAATCATAATAATTGATGCATGAGAGACTGAAGTGAAAGCCTGTTGACGGAAAGCAGTACAAAATGAACCCCACATAACAAGTAATAAACAGAAAGTACCAACTTTATTCAAGATAAAAGTTTTCATTGCAAAATTGCACTGTTTTGGAAAAAAATGAAGTAATACTTGACCAACAAACATTGGAACGAAAACTGATAAACCAATTTGCATCATAACACGACGATAAACTTCTTGAACTGATGAATCATTTGCAGGATTTGCAAAATCCCAAGTACCTGAAAGGTATAATTGAGATAAAGCAGGTGTAATAAAAGCACCTAACATATTACCAATAACAACTTCACAAAGACATAATGCAACATTACCACCTGCTTGTCTAGTCATAACAACATTTGAAGAAACAGTTGTTGGACAAGTATGAGTAACAATTAAACCTACTAACATCCAATCAGCAATTTGAGAATTACCAGCAGCACGAATACCACAACAAATTCCATAAACAATTGAAGAAGTAATTAAAAATGACATTGAAAGTACAGTAAAATGAGCTTGATAATAATATAAATTTAATTTTAATTCATTTGTTGGTATTGAAATTCCTGAAATAAAGAAAATTAATGCAACTGCCCAATAATCAATATGAGCATTTTCAGTTGCATTTGGATAAGAATGAGCTAAAGCGATAAAGCAAGCTAAACCGATAAAGAACCATTTACCTACCAAATAATTGAAAATTAATAAAATTTTTGAATAAATTGAATTTGGTAGAATTTTTTCAAGTTTATTACCTAAATATGAGAAAGCTTTATTAACCGGTGTTGCAATTGTTAAATCAGTCATTTTTCAAATTAATAAAGTACATAAAACTATTATATATATTGGGTTAAAAAGATATTCATTAAAGAATTAAGATTCATGATACTTTTCTTTGGAGTCATGTGGGGGGTAAAGTGGGTACTGAGGGGGCGATGCGGAGATTTGTTAATTTTTTCCATCATTAAAGTGTGGCTCAATTTCAAATTAAGCGATGAATTGAATGGATTAAAACCGCATTTACCACCCGCAATGTTCTCTAACATTACGTATTGCAGCTTCAACATTTTGTAATTGATCAGAATGTGAATTTGATTGTAATTGACCATTATTTTGAGTACTTAAAAAAGATTGTAAACATAGTTTACCAGCAGCTGATTTAAAATGTTTACGTAAACCATCAGCTCTTGAATAAAAATGACCACAACCCCATTCTGTTGAATTTAATTTATTGCTACCACGACATTGAAAAATTTTTGAATTACCATGAGTTGTTGCTTCATGACGAGTTCTATCACTTAATCTAGCAAAAGGTTTACCACATTGACTGCAAGGATGAGGTTTTTCAGAAGAATGAGTAATTAAATGAGAATCCAAATTTGATTTTCTTGTAAATTTTTTTGAACAAAAATCACAAATAAAGATTTTACCTGATTTTAAAGATGAAGATGATGAAGAAGAAGACGAAGATGATGACGATGATGGTATATTATTACGTTTTCGTTTTGTATCAGGAGCAGCTGTTGGTTCATTACGTATACGAGATCTTTTAGTTATACGTTTTGATTTTGCTGCTTCATCAGCTTCAACTTTCATTGTTGCTTGAACTAAATCTGAAATTGTAATTTTATTTGGTAAATTTGAATTATTTGAAACTGCAGCGGCGGCAGCAGCAGCGGCAGCAGCAGCAATATTTTTTTCCATTACTGTACCCCAATAATTAACTGAATTATCATCATTTGTTGATTCAGCGAAAGCAGGATCAATAGCTGCAGTATCAAAACTATCACTTGTTGTATTTGTATTTGTAATTGTATTTGTAATTGTATTTGTATTTGTATTTAAATTATTAGAATTTGAAAAAGAAGTTATATTATCAACAGCACTAGCAACTATTTGCCAACTTTTAACATCTTCACCTTCATGATTTGCTAAATACCAATTTGTGTAAGGTATAATACACTTATTAGAAACATCATCTAAATGGGCCTGGAGCTGAGCCGCAGAGGGGAATCTGTTACCACACCCAAATCTTTCGGCCGAGCCTGGGATAGAGCCGCTGCACGTGACCTCTGGAGTAGTAGATAAAGTGGGGGAAGTGGGTAAGGGAGAGGGGGAGTTAGAAGGGGAATTGGAGGGGGAGCCTGAAGGTGGTGGGGAAAGTGAAGGGGAAGTGGGTAGCGGAGCGGTGGAGTCAGCGCTCGCTGAGCGGAGGCGCGAAAGGGCTTCGAGGACGTGGGACTCTGCGACGGAGGCTGGTGCGGGTTGTGAGGCTGAGGATTGGAGGGCTTGGCCAGTTTTTGGTGGTTGCTGGTGAGTTTGGTGGATCCGACGAGTTTGGTGGTGGTGTTGGCGGTTTTGGAGATTTTGCTGCTGTTGCAGTTGTTGTTGTTGTTGCTGTTGTGTAGTATTCACAGGGACAGTCTCTGCGGTTTCCTTCTGAGACGACTGGACGGAAGTCATGGTGTTTGCAAGTGGATTGTGCTGACTAGTTGTGCTTTGGGAGAAGGAAGAGTGAAAAGTGCTGTTGTGGGAAAAAGAGCAAAGCCGCCAAAAAACTGAGCCGAGTTGCAAAATTGCAAAAATTTGCCAGAATTGCAGTTGTATTCCTTCTCTGTCATTTCAGCGTCGATCGACCGAGGGGGAAAGGCTTGGTCAAATGCCGAGTCGCGTGGTGGGTCTTCAAGACTGTGAGAGACCGAGTTCGGACGTGTCCGGGTAACGACTTTTTTCTTGCTACTATCACGTTTCCAACCCGCTGGCAAAATTCGCGTAAGCTCAACTTGAACTTTGTTAATTACTTTGTTTGTTAATTACTTTGTTTGTTAATTATTTTGTTTTGCTTTCTCCTGACTCGTCGCGTGTGTAGCGCGTTTGTCAGAGCGCGCTCAGACTGTGTCAGCCCCGTGTCGTGTCGTGTTGTGTCGTGTCCTGTGGTGTGGTGATCTGTACGTCGTGTTTGTCGTGTTTGTCGTATCCTATATAGGGTAGCGTGTATCCTTGCTACACAGCTGACTACACTATGGGAAACTCCTTCCTCAATGCTGCATCAATTCACTTTAAACCTCCTACTTGTTGCATTAGCAACTGCACAAATAGTCACCGTAACACAGGTTGAAGTCGTTACAGTGGTCTTACCAGAAGGATCAGAACCAACAGTGCAAACAGAAGTTCAACAAGCAACAGAGGTATTACAGGTAACGGATGCTCCACAAGTGACGGATGCTCCACAAAATAATACTCCACCTTCACCTCCACCTCAGACTGATTCTACACCACAAAATAATAATTCACCACCACCACCACCACCACCACCACCTGCAGCTGATGATTCAAATGCTATTTTAACTGCACACAATGCCTATCGTGCTAAACACTCAGCGCCGGCGCTTGAGTGGGATGCTTCACTTGCTGCTTATGCTGCAACTTATGCAAATCAATATGATTGTTCTGGAACTTTAACTCATTCTGGTGGTCCATGGGGTGAAAATCTTGCTTTAGGTTATACTCAAACAGGTGCTGTTGATGCTTGGTATAGTGAAGGTACAAATTATAATTATGGTCAAAATTGTAACATTTATGATCATTTTACTCAAGTTGTTTGGGTTAATACTAAACGTTTAGGTTGTGCTGTTAAAAATTGTGGTAATTATTGGGGTGATTATGTAGTTTGCTCTTATGATCCACCTGGAAATTTTATTGGTGAATGTTCAAATAATGTTTTACCAAATTAAATGGGAAAACAATGACGTAATAAACATTAAATTTTTATTTTTTCCTTTCCTGGACCTTTTCTTTTCCGTTTCCTTTTTTTTTTTCAAAATTTCTACCGCGAATTTCTTAATTTAAAAAGTTGAACTCAATTTTCAACACATTAATTTTGCTTAAAGCATACAGCCAAAGAATATTCAAAGTATAACATGATTTTATAAATTTTAATCAAAATCAGTACTATATTAAACCAAAATGCCTGAACTTTCAGATTTTGAATTATTTTTACAACAACTTGATAAGAATAAACAAAAAATAGATTTAGATTCAAATTCAAATTTAAATTCAAATAATCAAACTCTTCCTCTTTATCCTCACATACAAGATCCTTTCCCAATACAACAACCAATTCAAGCACCTTCATTAGATAGTTTATTAGGATTTAATAACTCTTTTTTACCACCACTAAACCATCCACCAACTTTAGACTCTCTCAACTGGATCCCTGACCAAAATCATCATGATCATCAGCAACAACAACTGCAACAACAACAATTACAACAGCAATTACAACAACAATTACAACAACAACAATTACAAAACCATCAACTACAACAACAACAGCAACAACAACAGCAACAACAACAGCAACAACATCTCCCACCTCAAATTGGTCCGGAAATTAGGATTGAAGATACCGATGACCCAATAGAATCTAATGATATAAATTCTATTACTGTCCCATTACCACAAAGACTATCATCAGGTGTTATATCGTTATTACCCCCAGATGATTCATCAAACACAAATTACCTCAATATTAAAACCGCAAGGATGAGAAGACATTCTCGCTCAAATTCAAGATCTTCATCTCGTTCTTCATCTTCATCCACCATTTATCCTTCATTATCTCGTTCATCAACAATTTCTAGCAATTCACTTTTATCTCCAAATAGTGATAATTGTCCATTATCAGATTTCAATTCCGAAATTGATGATGATTATAATGATAACGATAATGATAACGATAATGATAACGATAATGATAGTGATAATGATGTTGCACACTTAATATGTCAAACTTGTGGTAAAAAATTCAATAGACCTTACAATTTGAAATCTCATTCAAAATCTCATACTAAGGATAAACCTTACCCTTGTAAAATTTGTGGTAAACTTTTCGCTAGACAACATGATTGTAAAAGACATGAAGATTTACATACTGGTGAAAGAAAATATCAATGTAGGGGTACAACTTTAAATCCTTTGATCCAATGGGGGTGTTTAAAAAAATTTGCTAGAACTGATGCTTTACGACGTCATTTCTGGACTGAAAATGGTAAAAATTGTATTAAACCTTTATTAAATGATTACAATAAAGATTTTTCAAATGATTATGACTCAGCTGTTGAAATTGCAATGAAAAATGCAATTGATCTAATGAAATTATTAAATCCTTCACTAAAGAAACCTCGTGAACGTAAATCTCATAAATAAAGTTCTTGTTTGTATATTCTAAGCTGCTTTAATTTCGGATTCAGATCTTTCGCATAAATTCTTTTTTTTCTTTCTCTTTCTCACAAAAAAAAAGTAAGGAATTATTCAATTACCCATTTCCTTCTTCAACAATGCCTAATTTGTTCACAATTCTGAAAACTTTATTAGTTGCATTTTTAATTTATTTAATATCAACGAAAAACATAATGTCAAGAATTTTGGACTTACCAAATTTACTTTTCAATAACTCTTCAATAGATAATAAATCACGAAATTTTGATCCAAATTATAAATCACGTTTAAAAGTCGCTTTAGATGCTGGTGGTTACCCAGGTGGTATAGCAAATGATGGTAATACTTGCTTTATGAATTCAATTTTTCAATCACTTGCTAGCTCAACATTGTTTATTGATTTTTTAAACAAAAATTCAATAAATTCACCATTTTCAAATGAAATCTTATCACTTTTAAATTCAATCAATTTATTAAATCAAAATAAATCTCAAACTTTCACTACTAAAAATTTACTTAGATTAATGAAAGATTCTCCAAATAAACATTTATTCCTTGGTTATAATCAAGAAGATGCTCAAGAGTTTTATCAAAATTTAATGAAACAAGTTGAAAAAGAATTTAAAGATCAAAATAAAATAAAAAATCCAAATGATTATGTTGAATTACCTGAAAAGGCCTTACAAGGTATTGAATCAATTGGTGAACTAGGTAATGTTTACGTCCCCGTTAATCATATCGATCCAGCTGATAGTATTAATGCTAACAAATTCAAACCTTTTACTTTACTGACACCAGTTGATGGAATTCAATGTGATAGAATCGGTTGTATTGAATGTGGTGAAATGGGTGGAATAAGATATTCTATAACTAGTGGATTGGCTCTGAATTTACCTTCAAATTGTGCTACACGTAAAGACTTTTCATTACACGAATTAATTGATGAATTTTGTAAACAAGAAACTATTGAAAATGTTGAATGTAATAGGTGTAGCTTGATAACCATCAAAGAAGCTATTTCAGAAAAGATCAAAAGTTTAAATAATTCTGCATCTGCATCACCTCTTTTAGTTTCAAAATTTAATGAAAAATTAAAATTGATTGATGAAACTTTATCCTTAAAATCAATCCCTGATAAAATTTACAATAATTTACATACTAGAAATTTAGTTCAAAAATCAACTAAAGTCAAACAAAGTTTACTTAGTAGACCTCCACCATTACTTTGCATTCATATTAATCGTTCGGTTTTTGATCCAAATACCTATATGGTACGCAAAAATAATGCTAAGATAAAGTTCCCATTAATATTTGATGCATCACCTTACATTGCCGATGATAATAACATAAATTTAGATCCAAGGGAACCTTTGAGAGCCTCAAAGAATCAATCACCGATTTATTATTCCCTTAAATCTGTTGTTTCCCATTTTGGAACTCATAATTATGGTCATTATATTGCTTACCGTAAACACAATGGTTTTTGGTGGCATATCAGTGATGAAACTGTTACCCTTAGTTCAGAAAATGAGGTCCTCAACAGTCAAGGTACTTTTATGCTATTTTATGAATTTGATCCAAATCCTATAGAAGAAAAAATTGATCAACCCCCACTATCTTCAACTTTTTCAAATGATGAAGTATTGGCAAATATACAGGCAAACCTTTAGATATTATTATATAAATATACATTAATTTATAAAGACTTTTACACTTCTGATTTCCCATACAATTGTCTCTTCTCTTCTTCATCAAGTTCTAATTCTTCTCGAATGATGTCATCCACATCATAGTCATATGCCGCTGGATCTAAATTAATCGTATTAACACCACTTTTCTTACCACGTACACGTTGTTTTAGTTTATTCTCACCTACAAGTTCCAGTTTGATTGGCAAATCATCTTCTGTAATCTTCGGTGCATGCAAACGACCTAATTTAGCACGTACATCATGCAACGCTGAAGTCTTTGAGGAAACAATGTCATCAACGTTAATGTCAGCGTCAGGTGCAGTATACGTATATGGAACATCGGCAGCAGGTATTTGTGTAGAAGCAAATTGGTGTTGTGATTTCCGTGGATTTTTCTTGTAAGTTACTAAACCAGATAAAGCAGGTAACATTATAGTCACGGCAACCATCACTACCATTGCTAAAATTATGACGAGAAAC
This sequence comes from Pichia insulana, assembly GCA_030558495.1. Taxonomy (NCBI): domain Eukaryota; kingdom Fungi; phylum Ascomycota; class Pichiomycetes; order Pichiales; family Pichiaceae; genus Pichia; species Pichia insulana. Next base: position 78,955 of record JAJMSP010000153.1, read on the forward strand.
ATATCTGCTTGACAAGTTGATTAATCAAATTATCAAAATGAAGATTTAAGCATGAAAATTATAAATTTGGGTATACATAAAATAATCTTTTTAACGGTCGAGGTTACCAGGCCCATCTTCTTCCTTTTAGGTTCAATACAACATACCACAACATGCTTCGAAGAGATCCCACAACCATAAAACTTACAGCAGAAGATCTACGTGATAATGAGCTTACTGACCATGCCGTTCTAGCTGCCGCTTTACATTCACAAACTAAAATACAAGAAGGTGACGTTGACGATCAAAATTGGGATAGTTCAATAGATGAAAGTTATCTCGGTACTCGAGGTGCTTGCCCTAACGTTGGAATTGGCATTGATATCCGTGCCACTGGAAATGAAGGTGTTACCACAAATAACAATTCTTCATCAAAGTGAAACCTTTTACCTAAAATTTTTATATACATATTACACAACCCATTCAAATGCGCCCTTTTTACCAAAGCAAGCACAATATTCCATAAACTTGGTAAAACCCATTGAAGTATACATTTTGAAATCCTCATTCGTGACGTTGTGAAGAATCGACTGTTGTACGTTCATCTTTTTGAGTATCTGCACTGCTGAAGTTACGAGTCCCAGTTTGATTACTAGTAGATCTCCAGAGTTCAATGTAACAATCTTCTCTCTATCTTCATCGGATAGTCCAACATAAAGCCCAGTTATACCTGCAACTCTATCCTCTAAATGTGTCTTAAATCTTTCAACGAAGGGATAAAAGTATGAAAAAATGCTTTCACTGCTGTATAAGATACAGAAGCCGACAATAACGTCCCCAATAAGTGCATACATGACTAGAGTATTACGTTGCTTTCGCCTAGTCTGATAATCTTCTATCTCTTCTTGAATAATCATGTTCGCTTTATCGTACATAGTTGAAAACAGTTTCTCTTCGTCATCTGTAGTTTTACCATTCTTCAAATTATGGTAGCAAACATTAAAAGCTGGTAAAGAATCATCACTCACAACAAATCTCAACCCCAGTCTTTTCAATGACTTGATATACGAATAACCATCATTTATGCCAGCCTGGGAAATTGGTTTATTCGTCCCTGGAAACTTCCACCGATCAAAGGTTAAATGCATGATATACTTTCTTTCTTGCTGATAAATACCCTTTGGATGCCTCGTGTAATTCCAACCTAGAGACTTGAAGAACCCAACAAGTTGTATTGTACTGTTTGCTAAATTAACTTTAGATTTGTCTTTAGTTTCAAGATATTCCCACACAGTGCTTAATTCATTCAACACTTTCGGAACAAAGTAGTTAAGGAAAGGAAATGGTGAACCCAAAGCTACTACAAGACACGATCTTTCAATTGTAATGTATTGAATAGCACGCTGATGAAGTAACTCTCCAACACTTTGCCTCCTCTTTGCACGAGAAACAACCAAATATCCGATTCTACCACACTTCTCATATTTATCAACAATAACACACACAATTCCGTAAACTAAACCCATTGAGGGATTGCGGACAACAAACATTTTACAATCATCCTTATATCTGTGTTTATACTCCCATGTCCGACTAAGCAAATCGTTGTCCACGGTAAAGTACAAATCTTCAATCATGCTCGTCTTAAGCATCGAAAGTGCACAACGGTCACGATCGTATTCGAATTCTTCAACAACCCACGGCTTTTCACGTATTTTATTAGCAGCTGGCGTTTTTTCTTTCAGTTCCAATTGTACTTCATTGCCTTGGTTGCTATATGTACCACCGGGATTTCCGAAATTAACAAAGTTTTCATCCTCGACATTAGAATTGAACACAGAATCGAGATTCATTAAATGATTCACCTCATTAGTTCCAACAGCCCATGGTTGGTCTAATATCGTTTCTTTCACAGAGGTCACCGGTTTATTTAAAAGAAATTCGAATTGTCCTCCACTGTTGTCTACCGATAACCCACTTACAATTTCATCTCGGCTTTCAACTCTCTTACGAGAGCCTGGAAGGCATCCTTTCGCTTTCAACCGCCCGAATATGATATGTGGAAGATATTTAAGCACTTGATAACAATCATCATATGTGCTGATACATGTAGATGCCAAATCCTCACTTCTGATCAAATTGAACGGAGATTCAGTTGATACAGTAATCATTTGCTTCCCGCTATTTCGTAAATGATAGCATATTTCTTTCATTAAATCAACTTGGTAAACATTAGAGCCGAGATTTTTCACAAAAAGTATAGCCAGAGTTGAGAAATCCAGCAATTCTTTAATTAAAGGTGTCAGTCCTTCTTGTGAGTAAAAATGATTAACAATCTCGCAACTATTCTCTAATGCAACGTTAATAAAATCCGACGTCAACAATTGATAATCTCTTGTATTCACAGGGTATAGTAAACATAATCTGTTTTCTTGAGATCCAGATTTTTGATACAGTCTATCAAACCTGAGTTGCTCAAAATACCTCTGAACAGGTATGACATCGTTCAAGTTTCTGACTAATGTTATCGAATTTCGAAATGATCTTTCGGCAAGTCTGCGGTTTCTACGCATCAAATCTAAATCAAGTTCGACTTTTGCGTCATACCAACTGATTTTGCTATGAAATTCTTCAATTCTCCGTAATGCATTTATTAAAACGGCTTGATGATTACCGTTAGCAAACGACTTATTGAGAAAATCTAAAACTTCTAATTGATATTTGAAGCTATTACAGACAGTGACCATATCACATCCCGCGTTCACAATAGCTAGAGATGCTGCCTGTCCTATCCCGTAATTGATGAATATATCCTGTACTTCTAAATCTTCAGTAATTACTAATTTATCAAACTTAAACTTTTCTCGCAAAAGCCCATTGATCATAACAGGACTTAGACAGGCATTTATATCATCTTCCAACGCATTTGGAATGCACACAACTGAAGCCCTTATGGAATCAAGCATATTATGATCAATCAAGGCTTTAAAAGGTAAGCAGTTATAATTTTCAATTTGACCCATATCGTCTAGCGTAATAATTGTTTCTAAAATATCGGAAAAAAATGCTTTCCCTATTCCAGGAAAATATGAAGCACTGGTTAAAATATTACTTTTTGTAAATCCAGCTGCCATGGCACCTCCATAACGAGTTACTTCCTCAGGAGTGATTCCTGGACAATTCAGCCCTACATAATCGGTCGTTACTTTTGAGAAAATATCTAAAAGTGGTCCCAAAACTAAGTTAAATCCAATATGTCTTAATTCTAATGCACACGATTTTGTGGCCTCATAAAAAACAGAAGGTTGATCTGCAGCAACAAGAGCTAATAAATGTGGCAACTTTGTAAGTTCCATGGAATCATCAGAGGATATATATTCGTATGATCTCATTCCTAGCGCAATAATCAAGGGTCTTTCGTGATTGAGTGAAAAAGCATAGGCTTGCATATCTTTAATCAACTGTTTCAGTTGAGGAACACTTTCATAATTACAGGGACGTATTTCGAATGCTTGAACGTTGTAGTCCCTAATTAATTCAGCCGCCTGGCCATTGGAGGTGAAATGTTTTCCATTAAATCCTGCCAAAACCAGCTTACCAACTTCTGGCATTACCTTAAACTGTTCATTGCTTTTCATTTATTTTATCAATGCCTTGCAACAGTTAAAAGTTGTAAACAATTGTATAGCGGCGTCAAATCCAGTAGCTTGTCCCATAGTCAGTAATTGTATAATGATGATTTTAGATCTAGTGCACGCGAAAAAATGTCAAAGACCCTCATGCAAACGTCTATGTAACGTTGTATCGCTTCAGGGATTAATCCGGATCTATAAAAATTTATCAATAGGTAGTTTTAATTGGTTCAAGAGAAGATACAATACGAAAAATACACATAATTAACACTGATTTTTATCACTTTTAGCAGGACTTGATGCCTTTGTTGTAGATGGTTGTGATTGATGAGGAGTCGAAGCGATACTTTGTGATACCAGTATCGGAGTAGCTGGTGTAGTTCCAGGTTTGTTCATATTCTGAAGAGGGGAATTAGAGGAAGGGGAATGATTGGGCGTCCCTGCATTGCTTGTCTGGTGATGTCTTGATTTCGCTATACCTGTCAAATTCTTAGGTGAGACATTATTCGAAAGATCGTAATTAAAAGTTTGGGTTTTCCGAAGCAATGGATTCATGCTGCTGGAAGTACCATTTTGTTGATCAAAAGAAACTGGAGTCGGAATCGGTAATTGTGTTTGATTCACCGATTCAACAATAGTGCCGTCAAAGCTGACATTATCAAAATCAACGCACAGTCCATTGATATTCCTAACTACACCATCAAGCAAAGTTAATGCATGCCTTGCGATATTGAATTCTTTAGCGAGAGACCGTAACGCCCATCTATAATCATTAAGCTGCTCGCAATACATAACTGCTTCTTCATGTGTGATACTTGTGACGCATAGTAATGCTGCAAAAATGCCAATTAAAGCAAAATTAATAGGAGCACTCGAATGCCAAAATGAATGTACATGTTCATTCGTCAATTCCTTGACATATGAAATTGAAGCTGTCAATCTCATCTTTGCCGCATTTCGACAGACAGTCACAAGTTGTGGTGCTGGTGGCATAAGTCTAGTTTTCCCAAAATCTTGTTCGCTAGAGTCAAGGGAAGTTGCTTCCTCATTCTGAGTTTTTGATTGGTTATGTAAAATGGAAATTATTCGTCTATGGAGGGTGATTTCTGCAGCAAAGTATGAAAGATGCAAATTCCCGTTTGCATGGAAGCGCTTGTCTGAACTCCCCTTCATTTGCAAGTTTTTAGGTAACGAATGATACCACTGTCGTAGCTTTAATTGTGTAGGCTTTGCTGCCTTCAAGATGCTTTCTATATCATTAAGCTCCAACATTGCCTTTGGTGAATATATGGTCGATTGTATTTCACTGATAATCTGAGATAGTATAACGCTTTGTTTGAAACACTCCCTTCCCATTTCAATATCCACATTTGTTATTGAATCTATGCTATTATTATGTGTATCTAGTGAATCATTTGAATTGGATACTCTTTCAGGAAAATCTTCATCACTTAATGGCTTCACTATCCAATTCAAGTGATCAATGATATGACTTGGTCTCGACTCAACTAAAGAAGACCATTTATCTTGAATATAGACTGCCCACGCAAGTCTACGGCGTAATCCTTTTTCCCATTTAGGCAATCTCCAAGTTGTACAATCGAGTCCAAGTCCTAATTCTTCTGCCAAGCCAACTACCTGGGTACATATTAGCCAATTGTTTTGATTACTTGAAAGTTCCGAATTGCAGTTATTATTTTCGGAGGATTTAAACTTGTCTCTAGTTAAGTTTTCAGGTTGATCGCAGATGTATTGACATTGCAGTAATAAAAGTCCAGCTTGAACTGCGCTCAATTTAGGTCTCTGTGTTACATCTGAAAATGTTCTTAGAGCAAACCTGTATAGTGAAACCACATTCGGCTTTTCAACATTTGCAAGTTTCGGTTCAAAATCCCACCATTGAATTGCTAGTAAATAAACTGCAGCAAGCAAGGGAGCACCAAATTCTCGATGCGTACGAGCATACTTTTCAAGGAAAATCTTTTTATGAATCACAGGAAATGATGGATGAACCGTTTTGAAGTATAGATCAATCAAAGTCTGACCATGTGGAGCGACATATTTTTCAACAATATCAGAATCATGTTCTGATTGCTCATATAGAAGCTCTGTATAATCGTCTCTCAATAGAAACTGAACATTATCAGCAACTTTACGAATAGAGTTTGCTTTATTAATTTGAAACTGATCTATTTTATCCAGAGAGACCTTTTCAAGAAACAGTGGATCATATATTGATGTTGGACCGATGTAAAATGATGATCTAGGAAACTGTAAACTTAGGGTTTTTTTTAGTAGTGAATGTCCCTGCATTGCTGAGTAATCCTTAATTGGAGGGGTATTACGTAGAAGAACGTTTGGTGGGGGTTCGATAGTCGGGTCTTCAAACTTCATCCTCTTATTCCCATCAGATTCATTTGCACTGTTTGATCTCTTTAAGGAAGTTTCGTTAAAAACACATTTTAATCCTTTTTGCTGACATAGTTTACACGATTGCAAATCTTGAATCATGACACATTTAGTTTTCCTACGGCGACAGTGATCACATGGTCTAACTTTTGTCCTTGGTTGCGGTGGCTCTGATTTCCTCTCGCTTTTGCTCGTAGTTTTACTAGGGACAGAAGAATATCTCGTCCCTTCATTTTGTTGATTGTTTAAATTTATGCCATTTGCCAAGTTGAGATTTTGAGGTGATATTATATTTTGATTCAAGGGGGGGTTTGAAAAAAGTGATTGTAACATCAATGGATTTGCAGTCAAATTACTTATATTCGTTGACTTTAGCGGAGGTGTTCCTATTATTTGCGATTGATTAAATTGGTTGATTTGTTGTTGAATCAATTGCTGTTGTTGAGGGTTAAAGTTTTGGAGGTTTGACAGTGAAGTTTCACCAAATAATGAAGGTGTTAAATGTTGTGATGACTGCATGAGTTGTTGGATATTGTTTTTGTCAAACTGTGTGTCATTGACTTGTCCTTTGTGTTGCATTTGTTTCATAGTTAGCATGGCTTGCGTTTCAATTAGCATATTCTGGTAATGTTGAAGCTGTTCATTATAGTTTTGTGTCATTTCTATAGGACCGACTTGATTCAAAGCTTTGTTTTGATTTATATTCAAATTTTGCGTATTAAAGATTGCAGGTGACATGGAGTTTGAAATCATTGATGGAGAACCAGCAATCTGATTTTGTGTATCAAGCAAAAAGTTTAGTTCAGGATTGTCTTCCCATTGGGATAAATCAAATGGAAACAATCCTGGAGTATTTAGCATTGATTTAGCGTGATTCAAGTTAAGCAAGTTGGTAACACTATTCTCTTTGACATTACTGCTAGTTCCGTTTAAATTATTTTCAGTCATGTTTTCAGATTTATGATTGTTGTTGTTACTGTGAGAATCGCTTTGATCAGCTGCATTTTTTGAACTCTGGGTTGGAAGAGTTATTTTCTGGTCATTATTATCAGAATCTTGCTGCATCCCTAAAGGAGACTCTTGTAGACTGTTGGTTATTATACAGAATACCTGGAAGATTGATAAAGAATATGATTCTCTTTTCTCAAAGTAGCGAGGATTGAAACGCAATGGAAAATTTAGCAAAAACTCTCTCCATATATTAGGTAGAAAACCGCTGCTCTCAATTTATAACTTAAGCTTGAAAAGGTATATAACTACTCGATTTGATTGCAATAAGAAAGCATGCTCAAGAAAGAAGAAAAAATCGTTAAATAATCTTTTGATGAGAAATCACATAACGTAGAAGTATTCAGTAAGATTTACCGTGGTGCTTGCAAAAGGCACGTTGATCTTTGAACCATAATCGCTATTTTTTTTTTCAAGTAGAGCTGAATTCCAAAACTTCTAGAAACGATCTATGTTGATAAGATCAACATTGAAGTCATAAATTATACATATAAAGAAGAGATGCTAACATTTTGCCCCTATTGCTCTAATATGTTAACAATAGCACGAAGTGAAGAAAGTGGATCTAATGCATTTACATGTCCAACATGCCCATATGAGTTTCCAATTGTAGGATTGCAAATGTTTGAAAGGAAATATTTGGCAAGTAAGCAAGTTGATGATGTTTTAGGTGGAGCAGGATCATGGGATAATGTTGATCAGACTACAGCTCAATGTCCTCGGGAAGTTTGTGGTAATGATAGAGCATATTTTTTCCAATTACAGATTCGATCAGCGGACGAACCTATGACAACTTTTTACAAATGTACCAAATGTGCTCATCAATGGAGGGAAAATTAAGCATAAAGTTAAAAATACATTTATGGGGAAATAGGTTAAAAAATGGATGAAAACGAATATATTTATAAACTTATATATTATATGAAGGAACTTTTCAAAATGAATTAACAATCTAGGGTAATTTTGTTTATTCGTCGTCATCTTCGGAATCGTATAATACCGTAGAACTTTGATTATCAGTTTCCTCCTTTATCAAAGAGCCAAGGAGAGAACCACGTCTTGAAGCAGATATCGAAATACTTGGTCTTAATGAATGCATTGATGGACGACGTAAATCAATTGGTGGATGAGCTGAGCCACTATCCCTTCTCAACATATTGGTAGATGACTGAAGACCAAAACTAGTAGACCTTCTTTTGCCACCAAACTTACCGGATTTTGTAGATTCACTTTTCCTTCTAATATTTTGCTTAAGATGATATGTTTTAAGATCTTTGGTATCAGCATTATGAGATTCTATATGGGTATGAGGTTGAGATTCTTTCTCTGTAAAACTGCAAAGGATACTGGCAGCTTCAAGTAATTGTGCTTGTTGATGTTTAGAAATGAGTAGTTTTTTAGTTGATTGCCATTCTGCTGTATGTTCCCAAAGATGTTTAGCTAAAGAAGTTATATGTTTATAACCTTTGCCACATGCTTCACATTTAATATCTTCCTTCAATCTACCAGTTTCACCTTCACTGATTCGTCGAACCACAAAATCTCTTGATAAAATTGGATATCCATTAGCATCCCTTGGTGCATTTGGTGGGAACATATCACTCACTACTTTTGAAAAATTGTTTGATCCTGATGTAGTTGATAAAACAGGAGCTATTGATTTTGTTTGAGTAGATTTGAAAACTTTAGTAGAATGAGGAGTTGTTGAAGATTCTAAAGGAGTTTCTAAAGAAGGATCTCTTGTCACTTTACTTCGTGGAGATTCAGATTCAGAATAATGGATATTTTCAGAATGGTTGGAATTTGATAATGAGGTTAACGGATAATTATCAGTATGTTGAAGTGCAATATCAGAAGAAACAGGTGTATGGTTAGGTGTAGGATACATTGGGTTAGAAACTTTTTGAAATCCTGTTGATGTTGGGGGTTGTATGGTAGTCTGAAAGTCAACATTTTGTTGAAATACTGGGGGGTTAGTAACAGTGTAGTTTTTAAATTGAATATTACGACCTTCTAACATCTCCTGCTGATGGTGATTCAAGGTTGTCTCATTTATCAATAATGTAGAGGATGTTGTTGCTGATGTAGAGTTCAAAGATGATATACCATCAGAAGCTGGAGAATTTGAATTTGATAATCCAGAAATGCTGTTTCTACGGTTGTCAAACCCCGTATTAAGTTGATTTAAGGTTGAAGTTGTTGAAGTAGACGTTGAGTTCATATTGTTTTTAAATTTGAAAATGGTATATAAAAATAATCAGATTTAGGCTTAAAAGTGAAATAGCAGGTGAATTATTTCCAGCAAGTAAAAGTTGGTATAAAGTTGATGTTGATCTTATTGGAAAGGATATGGTATAAAAGCTAGTATGTTGTAAAGACAGATAGTTGAGTAGTTTCTAATTATATAGGTAATGATAGTGCGATGTGTAAAAAGTAAAGTAATGGAGAATGAAAACAATAGAATAAAACAAAGTCAAGACGGCAGGTGTGAATTGTGTGCACAATACGTTTTTGTCCACAAAAAAAATACAGGCTGGAAAATAATTTTTTGGTGAAATTTCGGAACTTACTTTTATGCACATGTATTATAAATGTTGAGAAATTATTACTGCTTTCCTCATTGGGACAACCTCACGCGCGCAGTAAATTGAATTTGAAAGCCTCCACAGGGTCACGTGACACTGACAGATGGGCTTTTTCTTTTCTCTTTTTTCCTGTTGCAAAGTTGCATTGCCCTTTCGGGATAAAGACAAACACTGCTCATTACAGGTCAGTTTTCAGAAACCTGCATTTGACCAGTGCATTAACTTGTTGTCATGAAGTAGTACACTGCTAGTAATGACCTTTTCTACTCAATCTTTATTTACCAACAATGGCAAACTATTCACTACTTTCTAAAAACCAACTGATTTCTCATCTAATGAAACTTCAAAACGATTACAAGGAGCTTTCTTCTCAATCAGGACAAGTAGAAGAACTGATGCAGAAACAGATTGAACAAAAAGACGATATAATACGACAAAAAGATGCCATTATAAATTCACTATCATCCCAACTATCAAATACTCAAGCCATTCAGGAACAAGTAATATCATTAGAAACTGAAAATGATTTGCTTGAGTCTACGATACGTATGTTACAATCTAAATTGAACGCACAAACAGAACTGTATCATGAGACAATAGAAAAAATTGCATTTTTAGAAAATGAAATTGATTTATTGAAACAATCTTTGACTGCTGCTGAAAAGATAAATGAGAACTGGATCTGCGAACAACAGAAATGGAATGAAACACTTTTTAAAATTCAAGAAAAATTGAAGATTAAAACATTGGAACATGAAACACAGCTAAAAAAACTTAACACAGAGAAAATTCAAGAGTCTTTACAAGCAGAGTCCAAATATTATGACCTTATGAAATCTTTGGAGAACTCCGAATCTAATAACAAACAATTGTCTCATAAATTGGATAAAATAACAAGAAAATATAATAAACTAGTGAAAATTGCTAAATTTATCAAAATCAGACAACACGGACTCGCTAAGGCTTATACAACTCCTGCACTCCCCTTATTGTGATTGTTGGTTATATCCATAGTTGTATAGCTTTTTCATATGATTAATACCCTGTAAACTTTAGATATCCAATAGGCGGATCTCAAAGACTTCCTCAAGCATTGTGGTAATCAATCCACTGCAAGGAAGAAAAACATGTTAGTATTGGCAATAGAAGTGTAATTTGCTATACAATTTATATAAACACAATTATCACGTGACATGTGTTAAGCTGGTCTTTGCTAGCTAGATCTTTCAAAATTTGATTTGTGAAACAATTTTTTAGTTATTCCCAGGACTCCATTCTAATTTGAAAGGTATACATTAGTGATACCATGCAATCACTTCCAAAAAAACCAACTACAGATGCCAATCCGATATCTAAGAAATCTAAGTTGTATAATTCAAGACAAATTAGGACTCAATTAAAAGATGATTCATATACTAACCCACCAAAGGGTGCTACATTGTCTCAGCAACTACGTAAAATGTTGAACAATGGATCACTTGTACCGAATAAACTTCAAATACCTGATTTTATGGCAACAAGGGAATTTGAGATAAAGGCATTGGATTCCGCTATGGTGAAATCAAAAACTTCGGGAGCTTCAAGAGTATTTCAGTCGCTACCAAGGACATTGAGAAGACGTACTGCCAGTCATAATGTGAGAAGGATACCAAAACGAATGAGAAGGAAAGCTCTCAGAGAAATGGGTTTACAGTCAGGAAACTTAGAATTAGGTACAAAAGGGGTTACTATAACTGGAAAACCACTCAAAAAGAAAGTGGGCAGGGGTAGATCAAGATGGGAAATTATCAGGCGTATTAAATTACTTAAATATGCAGCTAAATGGAAGCTGAAAGGTAGATTACCAGATTCTACATTTGTCAGTGTAAACCAGAGTAATCTCCGAAAACGATTGAAAATGTTAAAGAAAGAATTAGAAGAATTAAATAAAGTTCCAGGTGACGATAACGAGTCTGAAATTTTCAAAAATACCACAGTTAAGCAAGAATGCTATAAATCAAAGCAACTTTCTGAACGGATTAACAATAGTCTTGGTCACTATGATAATACCTCTGTGAATCGTGTTTCAAAAATTGCCAAAATCAATTGTCTAAAATATGCAACAAGACAAAAAAATTTTAAATGGCTCCCAACTCATATATGGCATTCTAAACGTGCTAAAATGATGAAACGTTGGGGTTGGACTTTACCATTAGAACCAACTCAAAGATGTTTTAGAAGTACCAGTAGATCTGCTAAATTGAAAGGTGCTGTAGCATTTGATACTTCCTATATGGGTTCCTTAGTGGTAAATATTTATGACAAAAGTAAAATTGATATTGTCGGAGAATACTTTGCTAAAATTACAAATCAAAAACTTGATCTAAATAAGATCACGAAGACTGGTATTGCATGGGAAGGATACATTTATACAGATATCAACAGGGATCCTGCTGGAACGGTTACTATCGTTTCAATAAAATCAGGTAGTGCTATTTATGTTTTGGCAAGACTTCATCCTTCAATCTATCTTTCAGTTTTTGAAAATATTGTGAAAGAATTTGATAACATTGAAGATATAACCATACTCGATTGTAACTATTCACTTGGATCAATTGATATCACAGGACCTAAAAGCTTACCTGCACTTCAATCAATCTTTTACAATAATCAAAAATCAGATTCGTTTGGTAAGTTTATGAATCTGCATAGATTACGAGATCTTAATACCGTCCCTGATGGTGTTGTGTTTACATTTGATGTCAGAGATCCAAGGTTTTTAACTCATATTATCACTCCCCCTAATCCACATCTTTCTTACGATGAGGAAATGGATCTCATTATTTCATTACGAAACAATACATTAGATAGTAAATTGCTACTGCCCGAAGCTAGAGCCAACATGTATCAAAATCAATTAAGTCTAAAACAATTAGGACAGAGAAGAAATCTTCATCCAGGTGAAGCTATCCCTATAAAAAATACCGATGTTTCCATCAGTGTTATGCTGATCAAGAATCGAGAAAAATGGACATTAATACTTCCATGGTTTTGGGTATTGCCTTTTTGGCATAAACTGATGCACGTTCCACATTTGCAGTTTGGTGGTTTCAAACAGTTAGAACAGTTGAACTTGGAAAGGTCATCATTGGGATGGTCTGATATGGTTTTTACTGATCCAGTATTTGTGCAATCCCTAATTGAGAAAGCTGAGAATGAAAAAAAGTGGAACAAGCGTCCAAAGTCTAAAAGAGTTGAATACAACAAATTGAAAATTCACGATGAATTTTTAGGAGAAGTCTTATCACCGTTTGGACTTGATTGGAGAGGCTTGCAAACTTTGAGAATTGCGCATAAAGTGTTTACAAATTCTTATCCTGTCAATTCTGAAAATTTCAACTTTGTACCAGCTAAAGGTGAATATATCAAGACTTTACAAACCATTCAAAAAGCAGAAACACAGATCATACTATCGGGCAAAGATTCATTACTTGTGAAATACAAACCAATCTCTTTGCGCCCACCAGAGAAAATCCCAGAAACAATTACTTTCAATATTTCTAACATGCCAGCACTTGCTATAAGCGCAATAAGGTTTTCTTGTTACTGCAAGGGTAATATTGAAGCAAATGCAAGAATATATACAATTCCTGATGATCAACGTGAATTTTGGATTGGAATAGGTTCTGGTGATTTGACAAATATCAAAGGGAAGAATACAAGGCATTTAGCTGTTGAGCACAAGAAGCCCAAAGTATCTGATTTGGTAGGTCTTGTAACGTCAGCTACATTTAATCTCACCGAAGGGAGATACTCAGGTATAGGATTTGTGGATTCAGAGGTCAAAAATCAACAAACGCAGTTATTACTTGCTCGGAATGTTGGAAGCAACTCTTACTACGTTATTTGCTTTTCTGAGATCAATATCTAACTAGCAAATTCACATATATGTTACTTTTCAAAACTAAACTATTTATAGTGTATGAGATAATTTTGTTTCGAAGATTTAAGAATCTTTCTTCCTATTCTGATGTTTTAAGTCACTTTTAGGGAACAGAAATTGTTACAAAAAATGAAGCTAGACATTGCGCAATTCAAAAAAATCCGCTTCCCAGACTTTAACGAGCCGTTTTGATTTCACTTTGTAATGATGTAAACAACTTTGTACAAAGCTGATGTGTACATAACAGAAATGCATACACCTACCCGTACACCTTACGGAAGATTGCCGAGTAATGGATCTGCATCTAATTTTGGCACGAATCTGCGCAATTCATCTTCTTATAATCAACGGACCATATCTGGAAAGGACCACATAGATCATTATAATTCGCCTAATTTGCAAATTCGACCACATGATTATACTTCTACATCTAACTCAAGAAACGTTTCAAGGACTAATTCTAATACATTCTTTCAGCAACCACCACAAATAATGTATAGCCCAAAAAATTCTTTATCTAGAAGTACTTCGAGATCATCATCTCGCTTATCTCTATCGTCCGTGGCTTCAACATCAGCTGGTTCTGTTTCAAGAGGATCCACCTTGTTTTTGAATTCGGATACGTTTGCTGAGAATGCAGAAGGCTCACGGATCATTGTATCGGTGAGACCAAGACCACTGGGTCCAAATGAAGATGCTTTTTCATTATGGTCTATTGATCATGATACAGCAAGTATAAGTCACCCTGAATTGGGAACATTTCAATATGACCACGTATTTTCAACTTCCGATGATAATAGAAATGTTTTTGAAGTTTGTGCCTCTCCTATCATTGAAAAATGTTTGAATGGATTCAATGCTACAATTTTTGCCTATGGTATGACTGGTTCAGGTAAAACTCATTCTATGCAAGGTGTTATAAGAAATTCAGTTAAAATGCTATTCAATAATATGCCTTATGACTCTAAAAACCTATTGATGAGTGACCAAATAAATGATGATAGTAGATACTGGATGGATGAAGATGTATTTCAAGATGAAACATTGATAGTAGAACAGCGCCGACGAGTTAAATATATTAAATGCTCAATATTGGAAATTTATAATGAGAGATTGAAAGACCTGATATCTGGAGATGGATCAGGAAACGTTAAAGAATTACGAATAGTGGATGATAAAAGGTTTGGGAATCGTGTTCATGGTCTCTCTGAAGTTGAGGTAACTTCGCCGGATCAACTCTTGACTTTAATTGATCAGGGTGAAAGTTTGAGAAGTACTGAATCAACTGACTACAACTATACTTCATCTAGATCACATTTTCTTGTTATGCTTAAGGTATTCCTTGTTGACAAGAGCGATTCTGAAAGAATTGTTTTGTTAAACTTTTGTGACTTAGCAGGTAGTGAGAGAGCTACAACTCACACTGATAGAAGAGTTGAAGGTAGCTATATCAATAAATCGCTTTTAGCTTTAGGTACTGTGATAACAAAGCTTTCGGAGAATACTAGTTCGGGTTCATCTATGCATGTACCATATAGAGACTCCAAGCTTACCAGACTGTTGCAGCCATCACTTAGTGGTGGTTCATTTGTTTCAGTACTATGCACAATTCATGTTGGTAGCAACGTGATTGGGGAAACAGTCAATACTCTTAGGTTTGGTAGTAGAGCAAAAAATGTTGCTCTTAATGTCAAAAGAAACGATGAAGAACTAGATTTAGAGAAAATTATACAGGAAAATGAACTTTTGAGAATTGAACTTAATGAATTGAGATGTCTTTTAGACTCGAAAAAGGATCAAGATCTGGTAGAGAGGCGATCAAACTCTGAACAGGCTATAAGTGCCAACTTTAGTGATGATATACATTTTGATTTTATAACTGAAAACAATATTTTAAATGAACAAGTGGAGCATTTGAAACGGATGCAATTTAAGGAAAATATTATGAGAACACAAGAAACCAATGAAGATCTACTGGCCCTTCATAATTTACTTCATAGCTTAATTCTTGATTCAGTGACACGTAAAAAAAGTGAAGAGATTTTAGGTAGACTCAACAATTATATTGGAGAGTATAAACTACGTCTTGACGAAACTGAGTCATACACTGGTCATTTAGAAAATCGATTGAAATTGACTGAGATTGAGTTGGCAAAGAAATTAAGAGAAGGAGAAACTCAAATTCCAACACCAAATACTCCAGATTGGATCTCTCCAAATATAAACCATGTGTCAAAAGCAACAATTCTGCAATCTGATTCGGAAGAAATAATTTCAGATCTTCAAGAAGAGATCACAGAGTTGAAGCGCAGTCTGGCTAGGAAAGATGCCATGATAAGAGCCTTGCAAAAGGCCGTTCATGAACAGTAATAAAACGTGTAACAGTAATGAACTCATGCTAACCGATCTCCAAATTTGTTGAGGAAAGCTTTACGCGACTCAGCGAGCTTTTTTGAAAATGGCAATGCGCGCGCGTGCACAAGCTTGCTTTTGCACGAGCTTGAAGCCTGTAATTAAGTTGAAGTTTTGCAAGACGCATTTTTTGAAGATATTGAGTAAGCTGTGTAATAGGTTTGATTTCCTTCTAACGCGCTCAGTATCTTAGTATATATAAGATTTATCAAACAATAACTGGAGCCTAAATTTCTGTTTTTTGGATTGTGACATTCAACTTTGTGACCAAAATTGACTTTCTCAAAATATTACAAACAATTTTAAATTTATGACTGATAATCCTTATATGAGTGCTTTAAACGGTAGTAGCGTTGGTGGTTCTGCTACTACCGAAGAATTTGACGTCAAAACTTATTTTGATAAAGAAAAAGAAATACTTACATCTGCAACTAGTACGGAAAAGATGAAAACTTCGAGTTCTTCTAAATACTGTGCAATGTCGGTTGATGACATAGTTACACAATTAGACACCAATCCAACATGCGGTTTATCTAATCCACAAGATATAAGTAATCGTCGAGCGATGCATGGGTTGAATGAATTAGACTCCGATGATGATGAATCACTGTTTTGGAAGTTTTTGGAAACGTTCTATTCTGATCCAATGATTATGTTATTGATAGGATCTGCCTTTATTTCCTTTTTGATGGGAAACATTGATGATGCAGTTTCTATTACTGCCGCTATTGTTATTGTTGTTACAGTTGGTTTTGTTCAAGAATACAGATCAGAGAAATCTTTGGAAGCATTGAATAAATTGGTTCCCGAAATGGCGCATTTAACACGTAATCATGCTACTGAGACAGTTTTTGCTAGTCATTTAGTTCCAGGTGATTTGATTCATTTTAGTGTTGGTGATAGAATTCCTGCAGATGTTCGTTTGACAGAAGCAGTTCATCTTACCATTGATGAGAGTAACCTAACTGGTGAAACAAAACCGGCCAAGAAAACTGCTGATGTTGTTTTGGGACCAAATACATCTATTAATGAGCGTTCCAACATTGCATTTATGGGTACTCTGGTTAGAGAAGGTCATGGTTCTGGGATTGTAATAGCGACATCTAAAGAAACAGCATTTGGTTCTGTTTTTGACATGATGTCCTCTATTGAAAAGCCGAAAACACCACTTCAAAATGCAATGGATAAATTAGGTGGACAACTGTCCATGTTTAGTTTTGTGGTTATTGGTGTGATTGGAATTATAGGTTTGATCCAAGGTAGATCATGGCTTGACGTGTTTCAAGTTTCAGTTTCTTTAGCAGTTGCTGCAATTCCAGAAGGTTTACCTATCATTGTTACTGTCACACTTGCTTTAGGTGTTTTGAGAATGGCGAAAGAAAAAGCTATTGTTAAAAGACTACCATCGGTAGAAACTTTGGGTTCCGTTAATGTTATCTGCTCCGACAAAACTGGTACATTAACCCAGAACCATATGACTGTGAATCAAGTGTGGACACCATCAATGAAATTGTCCCCTCTGATCCTTGAAGACAATTTAAACTCATATGGAACTCACCATCTGAAAAAGGATATCTCGAATGATGTTAAATTGTTAATGAATGTTGGTTGCTTGTGCAACAATTCTAAGTATTCTGTTGAAAAAGAGAAATTTCAAGGAAATCCAACAGACATTGCGATTATTGAAGTTTTGAAAAATTTTGGTCTCTATGACATTCGTGACAGTGTTGTCAGAGTTAACGAATTACCGTTTTCATCATCGAGAAAATTTATGGCTGTCTCATGTGGCACAGGAAATGATGTTGAAACCTTTGTTAAAGGAGCCAGTGAGAAGATTTTAGACCTATGCAAAAGTTATTACACTCAAACTGGGGAGGTTACTCCCCTGACGCCAGAAGTTGTACAATATATCAATGATGTTGTCAATAAAATGGCAGATGAAGGATTAAGAGTGCTAGCATTTGCAAAGTCAAAAAAAGCATTTGAGAATACACCTAAAGATCTCATCTTTTGTGGTTTGATGGGTATGAATGATCCTCCAAGACCCCAAATCAAGTCATCGATTCAATCCTTGATTAGAGGTGGTGTGCATATAATTATGATCACTGGTGATTCTGAAAAGACAGCAGCCAATATAGCTCAAAAAATTGGAATGCCAATGAACCCTAATTCCATTTTGACAGGTGATAAACTGGAAACGATGAATGAAATTGAGCTATCTGATGCAATTCAGAATGTTACTGTATTTGCTAGAACCAATCCAGAACATAAATTAAAAATTGTGAAGGCCCTTCAAATGCGAGGTGATATTGTAGCAATGACAGGTGATGGTGTGAATGATGCGCCTGCATTGAAACTTGCTGATATTGGTATTGCTATGGGACTGAATGGTACTGACGTTGCTAAAGAAGCGGCAGATATGGTTCTTACTGATGATGATTTCAGTACTATTCTTCAAGCGATCAAGGAAGGTAAGGGTATTTTTAACAACATTCAAAGTTTTTTGACTTTTCAACTTTCTACTTCAGTGGCTGCTTTATCTTTGGTGGCTTTGGCAACATTATTCAACTTGCCAAATCCTTTGAATGCAATGCAAATATTATGGATCAACATTATCATGGATGGTCCACCAGCACAATCTTTAGGTGTGGAACCAGTCGATCCTGAAGTTATGAATAAACCACCTAGAAAAAGAAATGATAATGTTTTAACAATGGCTGTTATAAAGAGGGTTTTACAAAGCTCATTTTTTGTGATTATCGGTACCATGTATGTTTATGTTCGTGAAATGGGAGACTCAATTACACGTAGAGATACAACAATGACATTCACTTGTTTTGTACTGTTCGATATGTTCAATGCTCTAGCTTGCCGTTCAAGTACTAAGTCTGTTACAGAACTTGGGTTAAGAAATACTATGTTCAACTATGCCGTTGGAGGTTCATTGCTGGGACAATTATGCGCAATTTATGTGCCATTTTTCCAGGAGATTTTTCAGACTGAAGCACTATCTATGGGTGACTTGCTCTATCTAATTATGATTAGCTCTACCGTTTGGATTGCAGATGAAATTAGAAAGTATTGGATGAAAAAGAATACTACATATTTTTCAGGATATAGTAACTATGTGTAATACTTTTTAGAGAGATAAGCTATCAAATTTTGCAGGGAAATTGTAATTTATGCAGATATAAAGTTTGTCTATAGATTGGTTTTAATTCATTAACTTCAAGGTTAAAGCTTCTAAATCATCAATAGTTTCAGGGGCTTCAATTTCGATGACGCCTTCATCTTCGGCATCTCTTTCTTTGTATTTATCTGATTCAAACCATTTCTTTTGCTTCTTTTGTTTAGGTTCGGTTTCAGATATATCATCGCTTTGAAGATCATCGTCAATATTAGGAGTAAGCTCTTCTGCTACATTTGACATTCCTAATGTAGCAATATATGGACCTTCATCATCCGAAGAGTAATAACCATTGAGTTGTTTTTCAAGTTCTTTCCGCTTACGTTTCTTCTCCGTTCTCTTTTCTTTGGCTATATCTTTATCAACCTCATCTTCTTTCGTCATTTTTGCACGTTCCATTGACAAAAACTCTTCCTTCACATGCAGAGGATCATGTTTGAGGAAATCATTTTCATCATCAAGCTCATAAACTGGATGAGCCTCTCCATCATCATCAAAAACCAGTTTAGATCCTCTTGGACCTTTGGCAGCCAATAACTTTTTAGAATGCGCCTTTCTCAACGCTCTCTTGGAGGTATTCACTTCAAGTTCTGGTAAATCTTCAGTCTTCAGCTCTGTGTCCAAACGTTTCACAGTGAGAAATTCTTCATCCGAATCAGATTGATCATTACCTTCAAGTTCGGCGTTAATTTTCAAATAATGTTCAGATAAAACATTCTGATTTTGACGTTCAAACATTTTGTCGTATTTAGTCCTCACTTTTTTGCTGTCACTATGGTCAATTTCACCGTCTTCATTCATTCTTTCAACCAACTTCAACTTTCTACTCTGATTCTTCTTTTCTTTCAACTTCAATCTTGCCTCATCATCCAAATTACCTACAGCAGTTTTGGGTAACTTTAGTTTCGGCATTCCAGGCAAACCCAAGCTTGCTGCATATAGATCAAGAGGTAGTTCATCAATTTTGAACACTGTTTTATTCTTTTGAATAATAACACTTTTACAATATGAAATAAAAGCTTTTTGTCCTAGATATTTGAGTTCTGCATTGTTAAAGCATAAACTTTGAATCTGAGGTTGAATATTTTTTTTCTTCGAACCCTTGATGTTCAACTTCTTTACCTGCACATTTCTGCTTTTCAAAGCTGCGGCGAATCCTTCCTCTTCACTTGGCAAAAGCATTAACATTGCTTTACCTTCACGTCCAAAACGAGCACAACGACCAACACGATGAACATATGTTGCAACATCTTCGGGGCAATCGAGTTGAATAACCCAATCAATAGCTGGAAAATCCAATCCACGAGCAACAACATCAGTAGCAAATAAACAACAGTTTTTACTTTGTGTGAACTTAACAGATGTTTCAAGTCTAGCTTTTTGTTTCTGACGGCCATGTAACTTCATTAAGGGTATACCTGGCTGTAATTTTCTGAACGTTTCATAGATAAAGTGAACTTGCTTGGAAGAACTAGCGAACACTAATATCTTTGCCTGTAAATGAGATTTTATGAAACTCCAGAGCAAGCTTAGCTTTTCATGCAAGGGAACTACCACGTAACTTTGTTCAAGACTTTCTGGTAAGCTCAGTTCGTCCTTAACACCATCTGACTTTGAAGAATTGGCATTAATATATTTAGGATCAACCATTGATAATCTCGCTAGGTCGGCAACACTCTTACTTTGTGTTGCAGAAAACAACAAGCTTTGTCTATTGGAAGGGAGTTGTCCCAAAATAGCATCTAAAGTTTTCCTGAAACCCATATCTAAAATTCTATCTGCCTCATCTAGCACCAACATTTGCAAATTCTCTGTCCGTAAAGTTGCACTTTCATCCATGTGTTGTAAAAGTCGACCTGGCGTGCCTATCAAAATATTGACACGGCCAATACGTTCCTTTTCAAAAGTGTAGTCCTTTCCTCCTATTACCAAACCTGCACTTAATTGTGTATATTTACCAATCTTCAAAAGAACCTCATAAATTTGAACCGCAAGTTCTCTTGTTGGTGTTATAATCAAAGCACCTAAACCATCCATGTCAGACCAACTTTCAAAAAGGAGTTTTTCAATCACAGGAACCAGGAAAGAAAGTGTCTTACCAGAGCCAGTTTTTGCAGCGGCCAGTATGTCATGACCCTTGAGACACTCTGGAATAGCTAATCTTTGAATATCAGTCAATTTAACAAAACCTGATTGATCCAAGCC
This sequence comes from Pichia insulana, assembly GCA_030558495.1. Lineage (NCBI taxonomy): Eukaryota > Fungi > Ascomycota > Pichiomycetes > Pichiales > Pichiaceae > Pichia > Pichia insulana. The sequence continues at coordinate 100,294 of JAJMSP010000153.1, forward strand.
TTTAACTAACTCTTCGGTAATAGGAAGTTGTTTGAAATTCGTATAAGTTTTGTATTCTTCTGGAGTAAGATCATTTACTCTCCGTTTCAGTTCTTCAAGTGCAATTTTAGATTTTTCACGTCTTTGCTTTCTGTCTTGTTTCGATAGTGTTTTTGATTTTTTAACCATATTAAGTAAAACGAATGCTTGCTTAGGGTATCGATAGATAGGACTTTGATGTGTATAAAATAATAAAATTTTTTGGAATTATAAAGTTGAGATTCCAAAACAGGAAGTTGAAAAAATTATATATAAATTTCTGGAAACTTTACCTCGACGTATTACAGATTATTCGATTACATTACATTTTCCTTGCTAAACTATGCATTCTCTTGTTAAGGGTATCTTTTTCTTGCTCTTCCACGTCAGAAATCCTTTTGCCTAGTGAAGTTTTAGTAAACTCGAATGATTCGGAATAATTGCAAAAGTTGTCTTGCAGCAAGGATTCTGCGGTGGGCCTTTTATCCGGGTCGACTTCAAAACATTTTCTTAGAAAGTTTTTCGACTCGATGGACATACCTTGTCTGATCTCTTTTCTAATCGGTGGAAAGCGTTTTTCTCTACCAATTTTATAGAGAACACTTTCACCCTCGTACTTACTCCATGGTCTTTCACCAGTGAACATTTCAATCACAACACAACCAAGTGCCCATATATCTACTTTGGCATTATAGCCAACTCCATTGGTATCATTTATGATTTCAGGTGCCATCCAAAAAATTGTACCCTGGAAATTCATCTTCGATTGTGAAGTGTAGATATTTTTGGCTCTTTTGCTAATACCAAAATCACTGATCTTCAGTATTCCATCAGGTTCAAGCAATAAATTATCAGCCTTCAAATCCCTATGTAATATACCTTTACAGTGAATGTAATTCAAGCCTTCTAATGCTTGCTCTGTTAAATACCGGACCACCGCTTCGTCAAATTTTCCATACTTGCGTAAAAGATGACCTATGGAACCACCAGCAACATACTCCAAAAATATACTATACACAGTATCTTTTATTTCATAACCAAGATACTGAACAATATTTATATGGTCCAAATCTTTTAGAGAATCTACTTCAGCTTTAAAAGTATCAAGAATACCATCAGTTTCTTTCTTATCAATAAACTTCCTATTAATACCAATCTGTTTCACAGCAATCAATTCACCAGTTGTTAGATTTAAGGCAACATAAACTCTACCAAACTTACCAATACCAATCATCTCCCCTTTGATCCAAGCAAATTCATCAAATTCCCCGTTCTTATTTCTACGTGGAATAACACTTTTGTTCCTTGAATCAAGTTTCACTTCAACAACTTTTTGCCCCCACATTTTTGTGCTACCTCTTCTCAGCAACGAGTTCTTGTTCAATTTATTGCCAATCGTACTGTGACGGAAAGGTCTCGAGTCAGTTACTTGTGACGTCTGTCTTTGTCCTCTCAACTTTGCTTCATTCGCAATAATTCTAATACTCTTCATTCTTCCGATACCGCTATCATCAGGTTCATCGTTGATAATCAAACTATCTAAGTCAGCTTTTGGGAAAAAGACTTCAAGGTTGTTGTACAAAACTTCGGGTGGTGGTCTAATATCTAGTGAACTAGTTAATGAACTACTTGTCGATTTGAAAGAAGACGGACTAGCATCATTTACATCGTCATTGTTTGATTTTGATGAGTTGAAAAGACTTCTTTTTAAAGCTTCTGGGCTAGAGCTTGTTGGGGTTTGTGGGCTTTCTATAATGTCATTCAATTTGGAGTTTCCATCACTTGGAGGTGGTAGTTTCCTTGATGCTAAATTACGTGGTTTTTCAACAAAGAGATCGTCACTTTCATCATTTTCCTGACTATCTTTATCCTTCAATCCGATCATATTGTTGCCAAGTACATCAAATTTCTCTATAACTTTGGGCTTTTTGGCAAAAAGGAGATCTTCATCACTACCATTAGTAGAATCAGACTCATCATCATCTGAATCAAAGTTTTGGAAAGATATTTTTGTACTCTCTGTGAAAGGGTCTACACTTATTCCACTACTACCACTCAATGAGCTGAACATACTTCCTTGGGTATTTGATCGCTGTAAAGAGCGAATACTGTTTGATATTGGTGGGATTTTCTTATTTCTTCGGTTCTGTTGTGGTAGTTCGGATGGACTCGAGCCAACAGAGCTTGATCCACTACCTGTATTGTTAATTGGTAGTGGTGGTGGCTGTCTTTGAGCAACAAATGGAGTGGAACGTTTATTATCAAAGTCCACATGGGGTTTTGATGGTAGAATAATTTTAAAAGAGCCTTTGAGTTTGGAATTTGAGTCTTTTTGCATTCCTGAACCAAGCGATGTTTTCGACGTTTTGTGAGTAAGCAGTGGCGTGGCTACTGCATCTGCACTATCACTATTCAAAGATGAATGAGTGATTGATGCTGCACGATTTAGTGACGGTTTTCGTTCGACAGTATCATTGAAATTCCAATAATCGATACTTGAATCTTTACGAACAGAAATGAGATGTTGTGGTGTTGACAAATTTCTATCAAAGCTTGAATCAGAATATATCGAATTTGTGTAAGATGAAGTAGTGTAGATGGAATGTTCTTCTGTCTTATCTTGATTTATTGTGTGTATTGTAGTTGCGTGCTTACTTGGTGACGAATTGAGAGAAGACTCTTCAGATGAAATGTAAAATACTAACAACATGCTCCGCGTAGCGTTGATAAGGTTATCCCACGTTGTCTGAAGGCCTTTTTTATCTAATTTTTTACCCAGTTTATCCTTCGACATCCCGATATCTGTAACATAAAATTGGGGATCTTTTATTCTGAACAACGTAGATATATGAGAAATAAATTTGGATAAAGTTAAAAAATTAGTAATATCAATATACTTGAAGTCCACAAAGTTTAGCGTTACCAAAATTTTAACATTAGATTTCCCTGCAATTGAAAGTAACTTTGGATTCACATTTGATGATACTGTTGATTGAGTCAAACTTTTTGGCGAAGGTTTATTCACTCCTTCAACCGACACACCTGGCGGAAGAAGAGGGTTTTGTTTTAACAAAAAATCAAATTTTTCATTGGATGCAATAACATTCGGTATTGTAGATTTTATACGATGTGGCTTTTCATTATAAGTTGATATTTTCCTTTGGCCAACCGACGGTAATTTTTCATTTGCCTTTTGTGAACTAAGAGCATCATCATTTATTGATACAGAAATCGATGCGCCTGAAGACTTTTCTGATTTTGAAGTATTTGAATCAGATTTCAAAGTGTTTGAGATAAGTGGTTTTTTCTCGGTGATATTAGTTGCATGTAAGTTGGATTTTGTAACGACGGAAATTGTTTGACCATAAGGGCTTGGCTTCTTTCCAACAGGTCCAATTTTCTCAAACGAACCGCTGTGTCCATCCCAGTCATCTAATGAAGATTTATGTAAACCATTTCTTGAGTATTTAATTGACTTGGAACCAAGCTTAACAAGAGTTCGAACGGATCTTCCAGAATTTGCAGTTGATGATAGACTTGGGTTTGTTGTAGCAGTTCCAGCTGTTGATATTGATGAACTACTAGATTTAGAAAACATTGTAGATGGTGGTATCGAAGGCGCAGTTGGTGTTGCACCAGCTGATTGAGAATATTTAATAGTGTAAATGGAACTCCTGTTAGAGTTATTGGAATCGTTGCTATTCGTTGGTTTATGTTGAAGAAACGTTGAGGAACTAGAAGAAGATGTCACTGATTTTTGCAAAGTCATGCTTTTTGCACTTTTTGAACTTCTACTACTTTTAATACTACCGGATCTTGGACTAAAATCTAAATGATCAATATTCTGTGTCGTTAAAGAAGTTGAAACTTTGTTAGATGAAATTAACAATGTATCATTTGAAGATACTGAACCACCATAATCTTTTTGATCATGAAAATTCAAGGTTGGTGATATTCCAGAATTAATAGATGGAGCTGAATCTGACTGAGAGAATGAAGAATATGAGTTCCTATTACTGTCATGCTTTTTCCCTCCAAAAAACTTGAATAATGATTTAGGTGTGTTAATATCTATAATTGAGCCTTTGGAAGATGACCTTCTGTGAGATTTAGTATTAGATTGGACACTCTTTTTTGAATGAACTGAATTAGACCTACTTAATGATGAAATCGATGATTTGTTTATAGATGGTGTTGAGCCAGGACTTGGTGATTTTGTGGAAATTTTCAAAGGGGTTTGACTTACTGTAAGTACATGAGGTTTGTTAATATTGGATTTTAATTTAGCCTTATTGTTAATCATTGGAGGTATTGATAGTGGTTTGATTTCAGATGTTCCACGATGTTGAGTTTCATTTGATGTTGGTTTCTTGCCCAATGGTAAAGATTTAGACATTTCATCGACTTCTTGTTTTATTTTAATAGATTCTGTCGGATCGGAAACAATTCTCAACTTATTACCACCTAAAGGTATATGCCTATTGGCTATCATTTTATCAAAAGAAAAGGTGTCAAACATTCCGGTTTCTCCTTCATAATCATCATCGTATTCATTAAAGATATCATCTGACTTCACAGAAGATTCTTTGTCAGTTTCATTTGTATCTGTAGTTTCCTGTATGGATATGGGTATATTGTAGGAGATCGTTTCATTATCAACTTGATGATTATTTTCATCCAGATTTGGACGCTTTGAATAATCTTGGTTATCAAAATTATCATTTTCTTTGGAGAAAAGTTTATTTGATGTAGAATGACATAATTTTCCATTCTTTTCACTATGAACAGGACTAATAGGTGCATTTGGAGAAACTATGTTCTTATCACTTGAGCTTTTTGCGGCACCAAAGAGTAAATTCATTTTATTACTAACTTCGCCATAAAGTGGACTTCCATGAAGGAAAAGACTTTTTCTTGATGAAGCTAGCTTCTTTCCATTTTTCTTTTTCAAAGGAGCTTGAGTATCCAGTTTTAAACCAGGTATTGGGGGTGGCGGTAAATCAGGTATGCTTGGATGGTCATTTTTTGACATTACAAATTATTTTTTTAAAATATTCAGACTTTAATAACCTTTAAAATTTTGGTATTAAGTTTGTTCGACGATGTTTGGGTTCAAAAATGGTTTGACACTATCGAATGAAACACATGACTGAGAAACAAAATTGATTTTTTGAGAATTATTCAAGTGTATTTTACTGTAAATTTGAATTAATATGCCGTGATTCAACTAACATTGGTTAAGAATATAATTATAGTAATTAATAAGGTATTTTTGGACATGAAACATTCAATCACTAATGATCTATATAAACTTTATACAAGTAGGAAGTGCAAGAGGTGAGAATAAGGGGATAATGAGTTACACATTTACAAGCAAGGAATCAATTTATTTTAAGTTCACTAATTCTAACAACGGTTAAGTCATGTTTTGAAAAAACATGTTTAACATGTCTATCTCTTCTCTTGGTGACTTCTTTCACAATCATTGGTTTTTTTGTTTTCTCAACAACGACACCTTTAACGGTAACTTTCGAAGTATCTATACCATCATCAGCATGAAGTGTATAATTTCTAGAACCTACCGTATCAATTTTTGTAAAATTGATTATATCACCTACTTGAGCGGCACGCATCTTAAATGGTAAATTAACTAAATCACCTTTAGTAACTAGGTATGGTTGATTGTGGACTTTTATAGTTGCATAAAGGTTTTGTTCAAATTTCAGAGGAGAAAGATCTGTCGTTGTTTTTGCAGCTGTGGATACAAATCTTTTAAACATTATTTTGTATATTTGTGATTGTTAAAGATTGAATAGAGAAGCGTTAGTCGTCGATGAAATAATATGTGAAAATGAAAATTGGTGAGAGAAATATGTTATTAACACACGCGATGGCTCAGCATGGCACATATATATATAAACAAGTAAGATTATGTAAGCTTTAAGATTTAATAAGTATACAAGTAACATCTTACGCTTTCTTTGTCTTAATATTCTTGAGGGTCTTTGCTCTTTGACGAACCATATGTGAAAATAAAATGATACTTCCTGGTATGTAAGCTAAAAGACAAACAGCTAAAAAGAATGCATAACCAGTATAAGCAGTAGTATTCATTGCTAAGGCATAACCTAAGGCATAATAGATCATGTAGCATTCAGAAGAGATACCAAGAGGATATAAGATAATAAAAGCATTGTACCTTAACCAAATAAGGTATGGTGGAACTGTATGTCTCTTGTAGCCCTTTAAAGGATTTTGTTGAGACATAAGATGATTAGCATAATAATAATATCTGATAACTTCAGTGACAGCCCATGCAGAATGCAAAGTAAGGTATGCATATGAATAATTACCTCTTGCATTTGGTGCAATATACCAAACTCCCCAAACCACTAATAATCTAGAAAGTACCTGCATGGTAGTAGTCATAAGTGGAGATTTAACAACACCAGTTGCAGCGTTGATTATTTCAATAACGGCAAAAGACTGAACAACAGTTGTCCACCAGCGGGTATACCTAAAAGTAACATAAAGATCTCTATCAAAGACAAAATAAGTTGCGAAAACATTGAGAAGGACAAAGGACCAAAGACAGCCAGAGATAAGATTGTATGCAATAAGCCAAATTGCAGGCTCCTTTGTTTGCACAAGAGGTTGTTGTGCATTCTTAGTATCCTTTCCAGTATCTGGTTCGACCATTATGCAGGTATGGCAAAAAAGAAATGTAGTTAGAAACAGCTTTCCTCTTTCTTTCTTCTGTCTTTCTTTCTCTTTCCACTCAACATCTTAATTTAATCTATCCCCAGCTTAGTAGAGAACAATTTCCCAGATATCACGTGCCACAGATAACAGATATCACGTGCATCTGTGTCACGTGCCGTCATGTCACGTGTGCTGGCAAATAATAAAATCAACAGGACAGGGGCGGTCTGGACCTGGGTCTGTGAGGAGTGGACCCAGTGGCTTCAGGCAGAAACGGGCCCGGTTCCGTTTAGCTCGACGGGCCCCAGTGGTCAGTGTTTCTCCCCACAGTGAATCACATCACGACTCGAAGACTGTTTTAGCTGAGATCGATGATATATCCTTTAACATTGTGTAATCACAATTTTTCCTCTTTTACTTCCAGCTGGTGTTGCTAATTATACAACTCTGATCCGGCTTTTCTTGTAAGAATAAACTTTTTATATATTCTTGTACCTCCTATCCTACCGTCTTCGATCTGACCCCATTAACCCCCTACTCTGCCAACCAGTTGAGATAACCCATAATACCCTATATTAATTTCAGGATTAATCCCTCCTTCTAATGTCTGCAAACATTCCAACAAATTCAACATCTATGACTACAATTATCGAACCACAACCAATGGTTAATGCTATAGTCGATATGGAAAAAGAACAAGAAGGGATTGTTCTGAAACTTCTGCATGAGATCACAGCTTTAAAGGAAGAAAACAAATTACTCCGAGCAATGGTATCAACAAGTACTAGTCCATCTGTTTCATCATCATCTTCGATACCCTCTCCAACTTTGAGTGAATTTGCACTTTTACAATCTAATGCAACTAATAATTTATTCAATCCAGCAATCTCTAATTCTTCTCCCTTTTTATCACAACGAAGATCTACAATTACAACACCAACTAATTTGAAAAGAGTACCTACTACATTAACACCTGTAGGCTTAACTTCAAATCCATCACAACAATCAATTTCTAGATCATCATCTCTTTCACATCCACGATCTCGTTCAAATTCTGTAACCAGTATTGGACTATCAAGATCAGGATTTCTAGACTCAGATTACGTCATCAGACCTTTATCAACTGCTAAAAAATCTCATAAAAGATCTTCATCTGATACTTGTCCAACAGACACCAGTTCTATTTCTCCCGTTCATTCTTCGAAGATCTCTTCTAACAGTTCTAAATGTCCTAAAATAAGTGAAGGTTTGATGATTTCTCAATCAAAATAACTTATACTATAATACTTAAACAGTTTGTTTTGCTATTTATTATTTCTTTTTTTACATATTACTACATAGATACCCCTTCTCATAATATTAGAAAAAAGATTTATAAAGCTTTGAACATGATTTATAGGTTTAAATCTGGAATTTATTTTTCTTTTTTTTTTAGGTTGCCCTGTTGAAGAATACACAATAATATTACTTTTATCACTGAAAAAAAAAATTGTTGTCGATTTGGGTAGCAAATTTATCAATCAATTAGGGTAAATTTTATTGAATCCTTTTTTTCTGGTATACAATTGATAATAATTGCTACCATGAACTTGCTAATTATAACGCTACTGATAACCACTGTTTTATCATTGTTCATTCCGTTTGAAGATTCATCTAAAATTCAAAATCAATCACATATTATAAATAATAATGAAATCAATCATCTAACAATTGATAATCCCGAAAATAATGTTGATGCGCAAAAAGCTAGACAACCTTTTCCAAAATGGTTGGAAGCATTTACAAAATTGAATAGATGGCCACAAAAGGAACCACCTTATATTCCACTCGATTTTATAGATTTTAGTAAAATACCAAATATCCCACTTAGACAACCAGGTACATGTCCATTAAATAGAGATCAATGTTCTTTTGATTGTTTTAAATGTGTTAGTTATGATGATGTTTATACTTGTCCAAAGCTTTCTCAAACTTTTGATGATGGACCTTCAAAATATACTTCTAATTTACTTAAAAATTTGAATAGTAAAGCAACATTTTTTACATTAGGTTTAAATGTTGTTAAAAATCCTGAAATTTATAAAGAAATTCAAATGAATGGTCATTTAATTGGTTCTCATACATGGTCTCATAAATTTTTACCAAGTTTAACAAACGAAGAAATTATTGCCCAATTTGAATGGTCAATTTGGGCAATGAATGCAACAGGTAATCATTTACCAAAATGGTATAGACCACCATATGGTGGTATTGATGATAGAGTTAGAACAATTGCAAGAATGTTTGGAATGCAAGCTGTTCTTTGGGATAATGATTCTTTTGATTGGCAAATGGAGACTAAACCAAAGCAAAGGTCAAAATCTCAAATTATTTCAGATATTAAAATTATGAAATCTAAGGTTAAAGGTTTATTACTTGAACATGATGTATTCAAATCAACAACTGATCTTGGAATTGAAATCAATAAATTAATTGGATCTGATCAATTAACAGTTGCTCAATGTGTTGGTGGTTTAAATTATGTCAAAGAATTTTAAATTAAATGTTATTATAACTGATATATTTCTTCTTTTATAAAATTAATTAAACAAGTTACATTTAACAATATTTTGATATTCTATTGATTACTCCAATTTAAATTGAATCTACCTTCAGGAACAACATAATTATTAATTTTTTCTATAACTTCTTCAGGAGTTGAAGCTATTTGTAAAATATTTCCATTATTTTCACTTATAAAACCATTCTTAATACATTTTGAAATAAATTCAATTAATTCATCATAAAATCCATTTAAATTGAATAAAACTATTGGTTTCTTATGAATACCTAATTGTGACCATGTAGTTATTTCAAATAATTCTTCTAATGTACCAAAACCACCAGGCATTGCAACAAATGCATCAGCTTCTTGACCCATTAATCTTTTCCTTGTATGCATATCAGGTACAATTGTTGATTTGCCATAAGATTCATCTAATGGTGTTTCACCCTTATGATTATCAACACCTTTCATAATCTCTTCATTTATTTTAGCAATTTCTTCAGGTGATACACGTTCTTTAGAAACTAATGCATCGGGTATAATACCATGAACATAACCACCATTTGAAGCAACAGATTTAGCAATTGCACCCATTAATCCAGTAGTTCCGCCACCATAAACTAATCCAAAATTATTTTCTGCAATCAGTGAGCCAAGTTTAGTTGCACCATTGCTAAATTCCGGTGAGTTCCCAAATGAAGAACCACAGAAAACACAAAGTACAAGTTTTGTTGTCTTTGACGTTTCCGAGGTTGTAGTTTCCTTGGTTGTAGTCATTTCTTTAGCTTAATATTAGGAAATAATTTATCCTTGTAATTTGAATGTCTAAGCAACAAGTTACCAAAAGATAAGCACAAACCAATTTCAACAAAGATAACGCTTCATACCGATGAGACCTCGATCCATTCGCCAGGCTCAGGCTCAGCTGCGAGGCAAATCGAGTCCAAAGAAACGGTCCGCGGTCCCTCCGCGGTCCCTCCGCGGCTCTTCAAATAACGGCTTTGAGAGGCTCAGTCAAGTCTAACTGATCTTAAAAATTGCGGTTTCCTTTCTCATAAAATCTTCCGTGCACCACAGATAAACAAAAAAATTTCAATCCCTAGAATAATCAAGCTCAGATCGATCGATCCAAAATTTGCAAACCACAAAATGAAAAAAAAAAAAAAATATTAACGGTTGCAAAGTTAACTGATTGTTCGTAAGCTAATTCAAATCACACAACAATCATCAGACACGGTTAGCCATGGATATTGCAAGACCTGTTGGCTCTGAAATCACTCATGTTGATTTTGGTGTGCTCACTGCTGATGAAATTAGAAAATTATCAGCTAAACAAATCACCAACCCAACTGTCTTTGATAACTTGGGTCATCCAGTCTCAGGTGGTTTATATGATCCATGTTTAGGTGCTTTCTTGAAAAACATGTGTGCAACTTGTGGCTTAAGTGAAATTTACTGTCCAGGTCACCAAGGTCATATTGAATTACCTGTTCCCGTTTACAATCCATTATTCTTCAATCAACTTTACATGTTTTTAAGAACCACTTGTCTTTATTGTTCTCATTTCAAATTAAGTTCAAATGAAGTTCACAAATATGAATGCAAATTAAAGTTGTTACAATATGGTTTGATTGTTGAAGCTTATGAATTCGATAAAATTAGAGTTGAAAATGATGATTTATCTAGATTAGAAGCAATTGAAATTGAAGACGGTAAGGAAAATGATGAATCTGAAAAATTGTCTTACACTTCATCAAAATTATTACGTGAAAAAAGGGAATTATTTGTTTTTGAAGCGATTAACAATGCTATAAAGGAAGGTAGAACTAACGCAAATGGTGTCTTCACTGCAACAGTTGGTGAAGCAAGAAAGGAACTAATTACAGAATTTTACACAAAAATTTTAGGAAGGAAAAAATGTGAAAATTGTGGTTTGTTTTCATCAACTTTCCGTAAAGATGGATTTTCAAAGATCTTTGAGAACGCTTTGAAAGAAAAGGAAGCAACGAATAATAGAATCAAGCTAGGTTCTGCAAAGGAGAAAATCACAGCTGTCCATCAACCACCAAGAAATGGTTCCAAATATATTCTATCAACTGAAGTTAGAACAATCATTAAGTCTTTATTCAATACCGAATCTTCTGTTATTAACTACTTGTTTCATTCAAAACCACTTTCCTCTCAAAAGTTAACATCTGATATGTTTTTCATTAATGCCTTAATTGTCCCTGCTACAAGATTTAGATTACCTTCCAAATTAGGAGATGAAATCCATGAAAATTCACAAAATGAATTGCTTGCTAAAATTTTAAATACCTCTCTTCTAATCAGAGATTTAAATGACCAATTTTCGAATATGACAAAAGATCTATCAATGGATGAAAAGAAAATTATTTTTAACAGATTAATGAATGCATTTGTTACTTTACAAAATGATGTTAATGGTTTCATTGATTCTACTAAAAATCAAAATGCTAACACGAAGGCTCCAACTCCTGGTATCAAGCAAGCATTAGAAAAGAAGGAAGGTTTATTTAGAAAACATATGATGGGTAAGCGTGTTAACTATGCTGCAAGATCTGTTATTTCTCCTGATCCAATGCTTGAAACTAATCAAATCGGTGTTCCTCCTGTGTTTGCTGTTAAATTAACTTACCCTGAACCAGTCACGGCTTATAATGTTGCAGAATTAAGACAAGCTGTTATTAATGGTCCTGATAAATGGCCTGGTGCAACACAGGTCCAAAATGAAGATGGTGCTTTGATTTCATTGATTGGTATGTCACTTGAGCAAAGGAAATCAATTGCATCTCAACTGATGACCCCAAGCTCTGGTTATAGTGTTGTTAATAAAAAAGTTCACAGGCATATCAAGAACAATGATGTGGTTTTAATGAATAGACAACCTACTTTGCATAAAGCTTCAATGATGGGTCATAAAGTTAGAGTTTTACCTGGAGAGAAAACTTTGAGATTACATTACGCAAATACTGGTGCATATAATGCTGATTTTGATGGTGATGAAATGAATATGCATTTCCCTCAAAACGAAAATGCAAGAGCTGAGGCATTTAATCTGGCTAACACTGATTCTCAATACCTTACCCCTACTTCAGGTTCCCCGGTTAGAGGTTTGATTCAGGATCATATTTCCGCTGGTGTATGGCTAACAAATAAAGATACTTTCTTTACTAGAGAAAAATATCAAGAATTGGTCTATTCTTGTATTCGTCCTGAAGATGGGCATTCATCCTCTTTTAGAATCATTACGTTACCACCAACAATTTTCAAGCCTGAACCTTTGTGGACTGGTAAACAAATTATTTCTACTATACTTTTAAATATTAAACCACAAGATGCACCAGGTATCAATCTGAAATCTTCAAATAAAATTAAAAATGAATATTGGGGTGACGGTTCTAAGGAGCACGAAGTTTTGTTTCAAAATGGTGAATTGCTTTGTGGTATTCTAGATAAATCTCAATACGGTGCTTCCAAATATGGTATAATTCACTCTTTGCATGAAGTTTATGGTCCAGATGTTGCAGGTAAAGCACTATCTGTTTTAGGTAGATTATTTACTACATATATTATGATGATCGGTTTCACTTGTGGTATGGATGATTTGAGACTAACTGATGCAGGTAATAAATGGAGAAATGATATTCTGAAAGAATCCGTTGATACTGGTAGATTGGCCGCTACAGAAGTTACTAATTTAGATAGCAACACTAAGGTTAATGATCCAGAATTTAAGAAGAGATTAGAGGAAATTTTAAGAGATGACAATAAGTTGGCTATTCTTGATGCAATAACAATGTCTAAGGTGAATGCAATTACTTCTAAAGTTGTTTCTACTTGTGTTCCAGGTGGTACCATGAAAAAGTTTCCTTACAATTCTATGCAAGCGATGGCTTTATCTGGTGCAAAAGGTTCTAACGTTAATGTTTCCCAGATTATGTGTTTGTTAGGTCAACAAGCTTTAGAAGGTAGAAGAGTTCCTGTTATGGTCTCAGGTAAGACATTACCGTGTTTTAAACCATTTGAAACTGATGCAAGAGCAGGTGGTTATATTAAAAATCGTTTCTACTCTGGTATTAGACCTCAAGAATATTATTTCCATTGTATGGCAGGTAGAGAAGGTTTGATTGATACTGCTGTCAAAACTGCTAACTCTGGTTATTTGCAAAGATGTTTGACAAAACAACTTGAAGGTGCTACTATAAATTATGATAACACGGTCAGGAATTCAGATGGTACTATGATTCAATTCTTGTATGGTGGTGATTCTATCGATGTCACTAAAGAATCACATTTATATGAGTTCAAGTTTTTTGCAGATAATTATAATGCTCTGTTACAGCGTTATTCTCCTTCGTCTGTTGATAACATTGATGCAGAAACGGCAATTCATTACAACAAAAAGGCCAAGAAACATTTAAAGAAACAAGGTAATGTTCCTCATTATGCAGAATCTGACAAATACGATCCAACAATCTCTGAATTCAATCCTGCAAGATATTTGGGTTCTGTTTCCGACAAATTTGAAGAGAAATTAGATAAATTTATCGAATCTCATGAAGCTCTTTTTGTTTCTTCTAAGGAGGCTAAAAATATTGGTGGTTTAACTGCTAAAAAATTCAAGGCATTGATGCAATTAAAATATATTAGATCATTGATTAACCCTGGTGAAGCTGTTGGTATTATTGCATCACAATCTGTTGGTGAACCATCCACACAAATGACTCTAAATACTTTTCATTTCGCTGGTCATGGTGCTGCTAATGTTACGTTGGGTATTCCACGTTTGAGAGAAATTGTTATGACTGCTTCTGCGTCCATTAAGACTCCACAAATGACCTTACCTATCCTTGATGACGTAGATGATGAATCTGCTGATGCATTTTGTAAATCTATCACCAAGATTAGATTTTCTGAATTTATTGATGATGTGGCCGTTGTTGAAACTACTGCAGATGTCAATGCCGGCATTAATGCAACAAGATCTTACGAAATTAAAATCAAATTCTTTGATTCAACTGACTATCAAGAAGAATACGATGTTACAAAGGAAGAGTTAGAGAATACGGTCAGAAGACAATTCATTTATCAATTAGAGTCGGTTATTGTGAAAGAGTTGAGGAAACAAAAGATCAAATCAAGTGCTAATATGCCAGATATTGGTGTTGCTGTTGCCAAGACGAAGGCAACTGCTAAAGTCTCTAGTGATGAAGGTACTGATGAAAAGAGCCATACAAAACAATCTGTTTCTTATGATGAACCTGATGATGAAGAGTTGGAAGCTATGAAAAATGCTGAGAAGAGTGATGAAGACCTTCTTGATGTTTCAGCTTCAGAAAGTGACGAGTCCTCAGATGACGAAAATGATGCTCAAAATGAAAAAATGGAGGTTGACATCATGGAAAATGACAATAGAGATTTGACCAAACTTGCAAAAGCTAGACAACATGAAGTTATTGTTGGACATACATTCGTTACTCAATATAATTTTGATGACGAAAATGGATCATGGTGTGAGTTCAAACTTGAATTGTCTGCAGATACACAAAAGCTACTTATGGTTAACATTGTTGAAGATGTATGTAAGAAGTGTGTTGTTAGAGAAGTTCCAAATATTGGACGTTGTCTGAGACCGAATGCAGAACAAGGCGAACGTCTTTTAGTTACTGAAGGTGTCAACTTTCAAGCTATGTGGGAACACGACTCTTTCATCAATGTAAACAACATTAGAGCCAATGATATTGCCGCTGTTTTGAAGGTTTATGGTGTTGAAGCAGCAAGGAACACCATTGTTAACGAAATCAACCGTGTTTTTGGTACTTATGCGATTAGTGTTTCTTCCAGACATTTGGACTTGATTGCTGATTATATGACTAGAGAAGGTTCATATTTGGCATTTAATAGACAAGGTATTGATTCCTGTACTTCCTCATTTATGAAGATGTCTTACGAAACCACGTGTCAATTTTTGACAAAGGCTGTTCTGAATTCAGACAGAGAGGACCTAAAGTCACCATCTGCAAGAATCGTTATGGGAAAACTCAATCTTGCAGGTACAGGGTCATTTGACCTAATGTCAAAGTTACCAGCTGCATGAACTATATACTACTTATATCGATTTGCTTTGTTTATACTTTACGCTGAATATTAATATTTAAGAAATCTACTATTTTTTGACTAGAAAGCTATTATTTGATATGAAATACATTCAAGGCAGGTTTGTTGTTAAATCATTTCAGTCTTGGTCAATTGAGTTTGATTCACCAGAATTTACAGCGAACATTGCGGATCGATCTGTCCAATTTTCTGAAACTTTTTATAGACTTTCTGCGACATAAAAACACAACACTCCTTGTTAATAAAATAACGGTTTACTGTTACTTCAATAAGTACACTGAATCTTGCCCATTTTGGTGCCCCTATTGAATTAAAATGTTTGGATCCACTTCTCAGAAACCTGGAGGGTTTTCATTTGGAGATTCAACCACAAATACATCAACACTCAGTTTTGGTACCACAAATAACAATGCTATCAGTAACACGAATACGGCTTTTAATAATACAAGAAGTAATCCTGATAAACCTTCAGGGTTTTCTTTTGGAAGCAACGCTGCTGCTCAAGGCAAACCTACTGGATTCACCTTTGGCAACAACTCAACAAACTCTGGTTTGTCACTGGAAAATGGAGCATCACAAGACTCTTTCCTGAACAATACAAATGGTGTTCAGAGCAATTCTCAGTCATCCGTTATTGCAATTAAACCCCAACTTTTTGGTAATAGTAAGACCAATCCGCTGTTTGCTAATACTACATCTACATTGGAATTTGATCAGAATACACAGGATTTGTCCAAAATACAAATGCCAAAACCATTGACATCGGCGACTTCAATGGAAGATAAGAAGCGGCGCAGATCTTCTTCTTCGGGATCATTTACGAAGGATGACAAGAAGGCGCCTGCGGTGCCTGTAAATGTTGATAAAATTAAATCACCAAGCAAATTTTCTTTGGAAAGCATGCGTGGATTGTTTTCATCAAAGCACAAGACAGGCGAGAAAATCAATATAGATGCTGAAAAGCATTCACTCTCCCTGGCTTTTGATATTGACCGCAATCCTACTAGACAAAATGAATTCAAAAAACTTATAATTAGGTGTCCTAAAGATCGATTCTCCAATTTTTATGAAATTGATGCAAACAGGGTGTTGTTGTCCCAAATGGAGGATCCAGCTTTTTTGATTGCGGGAAATAGAAACGAGATCAAACAGGAAGTTACCAATTTAAAGCCAGTCTCTAAGCGTTCAAAATCTGGTTATAAAAGCGATAATGGGGAATTGACCTTCTCGAAACCGATTTCAGAACAACTTCATGATGAAGCGAATAATGCTATTACTGATACTTCATATTGGTGCTCTCCGCCGATTGAAGAGCTTTGCAAGTTAACTTCGTTGGAATTGACTCGAGTAGATAGTTTTATTGCTGGTAGAAAAGGTTATGGTCATCTCATGTTCAAGTTTCCTGTTGATTTGAGTGAGTTTGAAGGTAAATGGGATACGCTTTTAGGAAATACAATCATTTTCGATAAAAAAACTTTAGAGGTTTATCCTGTGGAGTTTGTTAAACCAAGCGAAGGGAATGGTTTGAATGTTCCCGCTGTCATTACTCTTGAAAAGGTGTTTCCTCCGAAATATGATCCGCTGAGTTCTAATCCTCAGGTTCTCGAGGAGCATATTCATAAGTTGAAAACAGCACATGGTATGCAGTTTATAAGTTTCGATCCTATTACCGGTAACTATGTTTTCGAGGTTCAGCATTTTTCAATTTGGGGTATAGTTGATGAAGAAGATGATGATCCAAAATTAGTTGAAAGATGGAGAAAGCAACAAGAAAAAGAACTTTTGAATGAGAAAAGAAGAACAGAGATTCAAATAGGGACTCTTGAAAAAATCACAGGTTATGGACAGCCGGGTGACAACTGGAAAAAGCAAAAATCAGCCTTGACTTATGAAGCACCAGGAGGGTTTCAATTCGAAGATAAACATGATGAATTATTTCAAACTGAACGAATGCAAGAAGATAAAATTGAACAAGCTGATGATTCTCAATTGACCCCAAGTATACGTACTGAAAATGAACCTGACGGTGACGCTAATAAAAAATTATTACTTTTGAGTACTAAACTCTCAAATATCGACGAGTTAATCGAAACTCGAGCATATGAGCCTGAAGTTAAAGATGTCGATATGGATTTTATTAATTCCAAAACGGAACTTTCAGTAGCTGATAATTGGGATGAACAGCTGAGGCTATCGAATGGATTTTTTTCAGTTTTCAATGAAAATCTCAATAAACGTTATATAATGCCATTGGATCCCCAGAGTGTTGGAAAATTAATTTTTGATGGTAAGGGAACGTCAACACTACCAAAGGCTATTGTGGAACCTCCATTGGAATTTGAAAACTCCACTGCATTTCAAAATTGTCTTAAAACAGAAGCTCTGGAGGCAAATTATACTGAACGATCTAATGGATTATCATTGATTTCCTTCGAGAGAGACATTGATCTAAGTGTCCCTTTAACAAGTTTTGAGGGCACAGATAACTTTGATGTGTGGGAACTTATGGCCATAATGTATGATGAAAGGTATCTGTGTACTTTCTTGAGCAGAAATACATTGAAGCTCTGTGAACACAACTTGCAAAAACTTAATTACGTTTTAGATCTGAAAAGAAAAGAGCTTTTATGCTCTTTTCTTCAACGGATTATTTGTGATGATAATGAACAGACCGGTATTGACTTCAATGCTTCAAAGGAACATACAGCTGATAGAATTTATCACTTTATATGTATGGATAATGTCTCTGATGCAACTCAGTATGCAATCAATACAAAAAATTACCATTTGTCTGTACTCTTAACCATGTTAGGATCAGACGATTCAAGTGTGCGTGAAATTGCGAGATCACAGTTAAAAGAATGGAGTAATGGAACTTCAGTATTTGTTCCTTCCGGTGTAATGAAAGCATACAAGCTACTTTCCGGTGATATATTGTCAAAAGAGTATATTGATCATTTAGAAGGATTGAGTTGGCCAGTAGTTATGTTTTTGATGATTAAGTTTGGCGATTCCTCGGTTTCATTGCATCGAATCATAAATGATATGATTGATTATTCTGAAACAAGAGGTATTTCTGAGAATGCTAAATACAAATTTTACTTCTCTCTTTTCAAATTAATTGGTAAAAAATCCAATATTTTATCATCTTTCAATATTGAACTTCAATTTCTATTAATGAAAAAACTAAAACCTGTTTTGACTTTTGATGATGAACAGTTTGATGAAGTGACTAAGAAGTTTGCAGAGAAGCTTCAAAGAGCGGGCATGATTGAAGAATCATTATATGTTTTGGAGCATCTTACTGATGATGATGAAAGCATGAGACTTGTTACCGAACTTTTGCATCAAAATGTTAGTCAGTTGGGATTTCTTGCTGATAATGCAAAATTGAATCAAATTTATCAGCTTTACAGAGTTCCAAAGTCATTACTTTATGAATCACGTTCAGTTGAATTTATCAAACGTAAAGAATATGAGAAAAGTGTTTGTGAACTGATACTTGCTGGAAAGCTAGAACCGGCTCAAGAGCTATTTCTTCAATATGTTGCACCAGAAAAGATTATTAGTGGAAAGAAGTCAATTATCAACAACTTGAAAAGCCTCATCAAAGAATTCACTATACTCAGTGAATATAAAATTAGTGCAGGTGTTTATAAAGAATATCTTGATTTTGTTGAACTATCTGAAGAACTACAATTTAGTGATTCAAACTATAGTAAGAAAATGGAGATTCTTCAAGAAAGATTTGCTGATTTGATTACCAATGTTAGTAGGTTGAAGGAATTCAATTTGAACGTCAAGATTGCTAAAACATTGATGCAGAAGCAATTGATAAAGATTATGTTCAAATATAATTTACATTACGATCCAAATTTTCTCTTACGACTGGAATTGCCTGAAAGTGAGAAAAATTATCTTGAAGCTAAACTTATCAAAACTTCTGATGATATGATGCTTATCAGTTAGATTAAAGATATTTTTTTGAATTTTTGTATATAAAATTTATTATTTGTAATTTTTTTTTAGAAAAGAGTATATTAGAGTTTATCATTATGTTATGTGAAATCCTCGATTTCATCTCGAAGGCTTTCAACAACATTTAAAATAGCATCAGAAGCAGGACTATCAGGATATATATCGAAAAAGCATTCACCATTGTCGCAACATTTCCCTATCCTTGGATCAAGAGGAACACTTCCTAAAAAATTTATATTCAAATCATTAGCTAATTTTTCACCACCACCAGTTGTTGGTTTGAATATTTGAGATTCTTTGTGACAGCCTGGACAAACAAATCCTGACATATTCTCTACAAGACCCAAAATTTTTATTCCAGCTTTCCGACAAAAATCGATTTCTTTCCTCACGTCTAGTAATGCTACTTCTTGTGGTGTCGTTACTACTAAAGCACCATCAATTCCAGCTTCTTTCATATAATTTGTTACACTTAAATGTTCATCAGTTGTTCCTGGAGGGGTATCAATTACCAAATAATCTAATGATCCCCAATCTACATCTTTCAAAAATTGTTTTATAAGTGCTGTTTTTTTAGCACCACGCCATATAATAGCGGCATCTTCATTTGGTAACATAAATTGTATTGACATCATTCCTAAATTGTCAGCCACATAAACAGGTGACCATCCTGAATTTGAAGTATGAATTGAATCATTGGTAGAGGCACCAAGCATTTTCGGTAATGATGGGCCACAAATATCGAGATCCATAGCACCGACTTCCAAATCATCATCTGAGGCTAATGCCCAACACAACATTGAAGTAAAAGTAGACTTCCCAACCCCACCTTTACCTGATAAAACTAAAATTTTGTGTTTTATTGATTCCAATCTTTTTGATATCAATGGAATATCCGGATCTGGTCCTTTGGGTAAAGATGTACAGATGTCTTTGTTATCACAAGTTTGACATGCATCTGCTTGACCAGCTTTTTCAGATGCTGGACCTGGACAATGTTCCGGTTCAGGTTGATTCATTTCAGATAAAACCTCCTTTGTTGTGTCCCCTTCAAAGGGGCTCTTCTCATTTGCTTCAGCTGGTGGTGTTTGTAGTTTTGTTGCCATTGTTCCACCTGGTGAAGATGAACGACAGGTATTATTATAATTCTGCTTACTAAAGTTTGAAATCTAAATCGATAATTCAAAAATACTTCTCAAGCTGCAGGCTTTTCCCTTAACGCCATGTCACGTGACACTAAAGCCGCCTTTACGGTTTTTATCGGGAACAGCTAGGCCTGAGCTGTATTAATTAATAGGAAAAAAAAAGTTTTGTTTATGGGCTTTCAGTCAGGCAACTGCAGAAATATATGGCACCGGGTCTAATAAAGGTTGCTCCAAGTTTAGCCTTTATTGAGGACAGTGTGTTGGTGGGTGTTAGAGGAAGAACAATGTATTTTTTCTTAAAAGTATTACTCTATGTTTTTGACTTGAGGAGTTTCATTCTGACAGGACTGCCCGTATAATTAACCTATATACAGAGCGATTTCAACATCTTTTTCCATAGAGTTTCCCTTTCTCTGAGTCATTGACTAATTTCCCGATTTTACACCATGTCTGAGGAACATGCTCCATTGATGAATAATAGTTCCACTTCAAGATATGTGGTGGAATCTCGTGAAGGAAACGATGATGTAGTTGATGAAGCATTCAACAATCGTTTGGAGAGGACCCTTAGCAATGCAAGCATTATGCCAATGTTGAAACATGCTAAAACCTTCTCTTCTTGTATCTTGCCTACTAGTGATGTTGCCTTGCCAATGAGCATCAATAATCCTATGAATTATGATAGAAGATTAAGCCTTGTTCCTGGAAATGATTTAAACTCTTTATATGAAAGAGTTGATTCATTAAAATTATTGAGACCGTTTAAATTGATTGGAAAAGCAGGTAAACTTATTGATTGGGAGGGGAAAAAAGTTGATATTTCAACCATTAAGAATAAAAAATTACGTCAATTCTATGAAGATCAAAATGAATTGATCGATCTTTATGAAGATGTTGATATGCTTCTTGATACAGGTGTTACTATCGAAATGATTCAAAACTATGCAGATAATACATCTACGGAAGAGAGTGGTGATGAAGAAGTTAATAATCAAAGTCTGGATTGTATTGAGGAAGGTGTTTTGGCTCCTGTTTCTATTCTTAAAAAGAAAGGGAAAAACAAATTGGCTGACACTAACAGAGGTTACAACAATCTCCCAAATACCCCTGGTAATATTGACCTTGAGGGTGCCAAAATTTATGGATCAGCTGAACATGCAGGTTCTAAAATTGTCCAGTATGCTATTAATTTTAATTTTGCTTTGAATGTGATATTATTACTTGGTAAATTGATTGCTGTGATGTTAAGTGATTCTTTATCACTTGTTGCATCATTAGTTGACTCAGCTTTAGATTTCTTATCTACATTGATTATTTTTATTGCTAATAAATATGCAATGAAAAAGTCATCAAAGTTCCCAGTTGGTCGTAAACAATTGGAACCTATTGGAGTTATGATATTTTCCGTTGTTATGATTATTTCATTCTCTCAAGTTTTCATTGAATCAGCTAAAAAACTAGTTGGTCATGATCCATCAGAACCTTTAGCCACATTATCAGATACTGCTATTTTCATTATGTTAGGAACAATTGTTACAAAAGTTGGTGCTTACATTCTTTGTAAAAGTATCAACAACTCTTCAATCCAAGCTTTAGTAGAAGATGCTAAGACGGATATTGTGTTCAATGTTTTTTCATTGATTTTTCCATTTATCGGACATATATTTCAAATATGGTGGCTTGATGCCTTAGGTGCAGCATGTTTATGTATGTTTGTGATGTTTCAATGGATACAGGTCACATTTGAACATGTGAATCATTTAAGCGGTTCACATGCTTCCAAAGAGTCTTATCAACAAGTTCTCTATTTGATTTTAAGATTTTCCGACTCAATTTCCAAAGTTAAAAACTATAGAATGTACCATATTGGTGATTTGGTTAATGTGGAAGTTGATGTTGTCCTTCGTGATTCGGAAATGTCACTCAAAGACTGTCACGACCTTGGTGAATCTGTACAATACGCTATTGAAACATTACCATATGTTAACAGATGTTTTGTTCACATGGACTACCGTGTTCGAAATTTTGTAGGTCACCTTGATTAACTGCTAACTGTTCTTATTAACTTGTCTACTCTTTGTCAAAACTATATCGTTCTAGTAATTTGTGAGAATAGTAGTATGTTAATTTATTATAATTAACGCGAAAGCTTGGCCAGAGTTAGGTTTTGTCATGCATGCATATGAGTCTCGAAATCTACTGGTAATGGTTTTTCTAGACCTCTTTTACGTGTAGCGGATACTCCTTGCTTTACACAGAGGTTTCATACTTCAAACAATTTCTAATATCATGCAAACTGAGAAGAATGAAAAATCTGAGCCATTGGCAGATCCAATGGCCAAGTACTTTTCAGGCTTAGAGAAATATACTGCAAACAACACCGCTTCTGAATCAAATTATTTTGTTCAAGATGAAAAAAAGAAGTTTGATGTTCAAGCTACCGCTAATAGATTCAAATATTTGCTATCTATTACGCCATTGTTCAAACATTTCCTTGAAGTTAAATCCAAAAGTGATGAATCTTTTGCTAAAGTTTTGGAGGTTATTGAGAATTCACCCAACTATAAACCTAAAACCATTACTGCAGATCATAGAAGACGTAGAACTGAAAAGGAAGAAGATGCGGAACTTTTGAAAACAGAAGAAGGGGAGTTAGAGAACGAAGATGATGAAGGTGAGTATACGGATGCGGGATATGAGTTTGTGAAATCACCTGCGTACATAAATGGTTTATTAAGACCTTATCAAATCCAAGGGTTGAATTGGTTAGTTTCATTAAACACTAATGATTTGTCAGGTATTTTGGCGGATGAAATGGGTTTGGGTAAAACACTACAGACTATTTCATTTTTAGGATATTTAAGATATATCAAAGGTATTAAGGGACCACATATTGTTATTGTACCAAAATCAACATTAGAAAATTGGCAAAGAGAGTTTTCCAAGTGGACTCCTGAAGTTAAAACATGTATTTTAACAGGTGACCAAGAAACTAGGAATAAAATTATTAAAGAAAGCATTCAAACTAAAAAGTTTGATGTCTTAATTTCATCTTACGAAATTGTTATTAGAGAGAAAGCAGCATTGAGAAAAATAGATTGGCAATATATTGTTGTTGATGAAGCCCATAGACTTAAAAACGAAGATTCTTTACTCTCTCAAATTATCCGTATGTTTCATTCCAAGAATAGACTCTTGATTACGGGTACTCCATTACAGAATAATTTGCATGAATTATGGGCATTATTGAATTTTCTACTTCCTGATATTTTCAATGATTCTACAACTTTTGACGAATGGTTTTCTAAGGATGATGGGGATGAAAATGTAGAAAATGGCGAAACTGATAATAATGAAAAGGGAGAAGAATCTGATAAAGTTGTTCAACAACTACGTCAAGTTTTACAACCATTTCTATTGAGAAGGATTAAGAATGATGTTGAAAAATCATTATTACCAAAGCAGGAACTGAACGTTTATGTTGGTATGACCCCAATGCAAAGAAAATGGTATCAATCAATATTGGAGAAAGATATTGATGCTGTAAATGGTGCAAATGGTAAGAAGGAATCGAAAACACGTTTGCTAAATATTGTTATGCAATTACGGAAATGTTGTAATCATCCATACTTATTTGAAGGTGCTGAACCTGGACCACCTTACACTACAGATGAACATTTAGTTTACAATTCACAAAAGATGCTAGTTCTTGATAAATTATTGAAAAGATTACGTGAACAAGGATCAAGAGTTCTAATTTTCTCTCAAATGAGTAGAATGTTAGATATTTTAGAAGATTATGCAGCATTTCGTGAATGGGGGTATTGTAGGATTGATGGACAAACTGAACATGTTGATAGAATTGCTGCAATCGATGAATATAATAAACCTGGTAGTGATAAATTTTTATTTTTACTTACAACAAGAGCTGGTGGTTTAGGTATTAACTTAACATCTGCTGATGTGGTTGTTTTGTATGATTCAGATTGGAATCCTCAAGCCGATCTTCAAGCTATGGATAGAGCACACAGAATTGGACAAAAAAAGCAAGTCAAAGTTTTCAGATTTGTTACTGAAAATGCCATTGAGGAAAAAGTTTTAGAGAGAGCTTCACAAAAGTTAAGATTAGATCAATTGGTTATTCAACAAGGAAGGGGTATTAGCAATGAAAAGAAATCAAATGCTGCAAATAATAAAGAAGAATTGTTGAACATGATTCAACATGGTGCAGCTGAAGTATTAACTTCTAACGGAAACGAAGAAGACGAAGATGGATCTAATAAAAATCATGAATTAGATGATGATGAATTAGAGAGGATTTTGATGAAAAGTAATGAAAAAACTGGAGAGCTTAAATCTAAATTTTCTAAATTAGGATTAGATGATCTTCAAAATTTTAGTTCGAATAACGATTCCGTTTATGAATGGAATGGTCAAAATTTTCAAAAGAAAGAGTTTAAAGGTTTAGGTAAAGAAGATGGAGGATTTAATTGGATTTCTTTAGCAAAGAGGGAAAGGAAAGTTAATTATTCTGTTGATGGATATTATAGAGAAGCATTACAAACAAGGGGACCAACACAAAATTCACATGCGGTTGCTGAAAGTGAGAATGATATTAAACCGCCAAAGCATTTAAACTTATATGATCATCAATTCTATAATGATGAGTTATATGCATTACATGATTTGGAATGGGCATACTACAAAAGAGTTTTGAAGATTCCAGCTAAAAAAGAAAAGCATATGAATGAAGAGGATGTTAAACTTGAACAATTTATTATTGATCATGCTAGACCTTTGACTGAAGATGAAAAAGAATTAAAGGTTAAACTTTTAAATGAAGGTTTTGGGAATTTTACTAGAAGAGATTTTTATACATTTATCAATGCAAGTGCTAAACATAGTAGATATGATATTGAAAAGATTGCAATGGAATTTGATGATAAAACATATGATGAAATTAAGGCATATGCAGAAAAGTTTTGGAATAGTTTTAGAGACATTGAAAATTATGACAGATATATAGGACAGATCGAAGCTGGTGAAGATAAACTTCGTAAATTACATTTACAACAAGAAGTTTTAAGGAACAAAGTTGCAAGTTATAAATTTCCAATGCGTGATATGGAATTTAAATTACCATATACTGCCACTTCCAAAAAAGATTGGAATGATTTTGAAGATAGATGGCTTGTTATACAAATGCTTAGAATTGGTATTGAAAGAGAAGATCTATATGAAGCAATCTGGAATGAAATTAAATTTGGTAACAGTTTAACAATTGAGCTTGATGTATGGTTACAAAGTCGAAATGTACAAGAGATTGCACGTCGTTGTCAAACGTTACTTGGAGCTATAGTTCGTGAACATGAAACAAAGTTGATACAACAGTCTAAAGAAGCTGTAAAGAAAGGGAAATCAGTAATTTCTCGTCATAAAAGTGGTATTAACAAATCACGTAAGAAGTCTACGGTACGTAATGGCAGTAGTAGAGGCCGTGGTCGTAGAGGCCGTGGTCGTTCTCGTGGACTTGAGTAAATGATCAAGTTAATGTCAGTGTCTGGCCCTCATAAAGATTACTAAGATTTCACGGTCTCGAACTGTGAACGGGGCTGACATAAATTTTCGCGATGCCAAGTCTGCTAACAAAAAAAAAATCCACTGCTTTCTTTCCATCACGCGGGGGTTCAAATGCTATTCCCGGACTCTATATAAGAACTGACATCGCCCTGATGCAGTCATCTGTTAGAAGTTTATTATGTCTACTTGTTTATGTATAAAACAGTAACAAGAAATTTAATACGCACAATGTCAACTTCTAAATTCTATACTTTTGCACCAACTGCTTCCAATGGTGAATCATTCCCATTTTCTCAACTTGAAGGTAAAGTTGTTTTGATTGTCAACACTGCTTCCAAGTGTGGCTTTACAAAACAATTTGCAGAACTTGAAGATTTATACAAGAAATATCATGATCAAGGTTTAGAAATAATTGGTTTCCCATGTAATCAGTTTGCATCTCAAGATCCAGGTTCCGATTCTGAGATTGTTGAATTTTGTAAACTCAATTATGGTGTCACTTTCCCAATAATGAAGAAAATTGATGTTAATGGTGAACATCAAGATCCTGTTTATGAATGGTTAAAATCACAAAAATCAGGATTACTTGGTTTTAAAGGTATTAAATGGAATTTTGAAAAGTTTTTAATTGACAAAAAGGGTAATGTTGTTCATAGATACTCTTCAGTCAAAACACCATCTTCAATTGCTGGTGATATCGAAAAATTACTGAAAGAGTAATTGTTTAAGTTTATTATTTTATTTTGGTTTAATATTTGTACTATTAATTTAATTTAGTTGAATGAAATGTATCAAGTTTTAATTTATTTTTCTTTACAAATGTCTATCTACATATATAATACACATTAATTAATCATTTAATTACAAAGGTTTTGTCAACAAATGACCCATCTTTTCAACTTTAGTTCTCAAATAGCCTTCAACTTCATTTGATTTCACACCACCTTCTTCACCTTTCCAGGCAAGTGGAATCATTGGTACACGTTCACGAACATGCACCAACCTTTCCCTACCTTCAACTGCAATTATTTTATCTGGATTATTCGTTAATAACTTTATATCAGTCAATCCTAAATCTAATAAAATTGATGTAGCTAATCCAAAACTACGTTTATCAGCTGGGTGTCGTAGTAATAAATTGGCTTGAACAGTATCAGCTCCTAGATCTTGTAAATTATATGCCTTTAATTTCTCACCTAATCCTATACCTCTACCCTCTTGACGTAAGTAAACTATACATCCATGACCTTGTAATCCCATTAATCTACCAGCTTCATCAAATTGCTCACCACAATCACATCTTGCACTCCATGCAGTTTCACCTGTATAACATTCACTATGAATTCTGACTAATGTTGGATGACACCAAGTTGTTGAATCATTAACAATTAAGTCTCCTGTTTTCTCATCAAATTCAAGTTTCATATTGGTACTACTATCAAAATCTGCATCTTTGCGTCCAGGAAATAATTTACCAACGTATGCACCTCTAATCATTCTATCATTTTGAGTTTCATTAGGTCTTTGCTTATACAAAGAACGAGATCTAATATCTTCACCAAATACAATAGCCAGGTGTTCCTTGTTATCTTCATCATTAGAATATAAATGTAAGAATATTTCCGGTCCTTGGGTTGTTGGAATTCGTGCTCTTGCAACGCACTGAACAATTGGTAGTTTGTCAGGTAATAGTCTTCTCTTCTCCTCCGCTTTCGGTATTGAATGAAATGGAGAGTCACAACGATCACATTTTTTTATATTCGAAATTGATTTAACTTCTTTAAACTCCACTTCTTTAAATTGGTTAGTCAAGTTATGGGTTCCTTCTATTGTTTCGACAGTATTCTCTCGAGATACTGTCGGTGAAATGATAGGCATGTTTTCAAAAATATCTTCAGTCATCTTATAAATATTTACAGCCTATTTGTATTTGGATCAAACTAAAGTCAAGTATGCACGTTTAGTCTGGGTTATAAACATTACAAAGTTTCGAATCAAAATGATTCGTTCATGCCGCAATTTCCAATTAGGTAATTTGTCAACCTCTAATTCCTTTTTTTTCTAGTAATACTGAGAGCTAGCTTATACTAGCGAGCTTACTAATTTTTACACATTCTATTGTTGTGAGCACTTATGCTCCGACTGACTGATTTACTTCAATCGAATAAAGCTCAAAACATGACTAAATATAATGAGCAACAAAATATACATAGAAATAAATTACTTGGAATCGGAATCTTTGCAACAGCTGCAATTGGTCTCTTCTTCTATGCGAAAGCTAAACCGGGAAAGGCTACAGCCTCAATTATC
This sequence comes from Pichia insulana, assembly GCA_030558495.1. Lineage (NCBI taxonomy): Eukaryota > Fungi > Ascomycota > Pichiomycetes > Pichiales > Pichiaceae > Pichia > Pichia insulana. The sequence goes on from JAJMSP010000153.1 coordinate 128,710, forward strand.
TACCCACCTGAAAAGCAAGGTACAGGAAGGATATTTCAAACAATTCATAATCCTCAAGAATTTGATGCTTTACTAAGTTCTCCTGATTCTTCTCATGGTACATTATTTGCAACTTTTGTAAGGTTAGGTGAAAAGCCTAGTAATTCTATGGCAACTCATATGTGGGAAATTGTTAGAACTTGTAGTACTCCACATACTTCAACTGTTTGTGTGGAACTTGCTGGTGGTAGAAATGATGAATTGAGAACGAGGTATATGATCACAGATGTTCCCTCAGTTGTAGCATTAAAAAAAACTTTACCATATGATATATACGTTGATCCTGCTGTTAAAAATAGTGATACTGATATTGACGAAGTGGATCAGGAGAAACTTAAAGGCTGGGTAGAAAGTATACTTTCAAAGTCTGTATAGTATCTAATATAGCTATTTTATACATCATTTATGCATTGGCATCAGTAGGTAATAACCATTTATTACTTAATATGTTCGTCCTTTTGTTTCTTCAATCGAGCTTCAATAGCCCGATATCTTTGTTCACGTAGCAACTTCATTTTTTGCATCTCAGAGAGACCACTCAATTTTTGCTCTTCAGTTACCATGTGTATCCCAGGTCCACCTATGATTGCGGTCTTTACAGGCTTACTCATCTCCTTATTCTTAAAATCATCAACAATAGTCTCGTGTTTATGTTTCATCTCTCTCTTTTCTTGATTAATTTTTTCTATTTCCTTTCTCTTTTTCAACTCCTTTTCCACTTCAATCTGTTCCCTGGTCATTGGTTCACCGATATTGGTAGCTTCCCATTCAATGCCACATTTTTCCCCTAAAAGATTTCGGGATAATTTGAAAGCATACCGGGTTTCTTTATCTAAAGCTAAATCATACGGAGTTTTTCCAATAATATTTTGAATTGAAGGATCTGCTTTTAATTGAACAATTAAAGTTTGAACCATATACGATAAACCTTTTTTTGATGCATAATGAAGCAGTGTGGGTGTTAATCGGTATTGTTCTTGGGGTTCAAGGAGAGAGTTCACGTTGAAATTTTTGTTGTTCTTTTTTATGAACACAATCAATGCTGGCGCCTTAGACTTTTTCAGAATGCTGATTGCGTCGTTTGACAATTTTACTAACTCATCAAATTCCTTGTCTTCAACCTTTTTTGATTCCCTAGATTTGTTCAACATCTCATCATTGCGCTTTCTTCTCTCGATTGCTGATTTTTCTACCTCTGGCATGCTAGTAATTTTCAAGTATGTCAGTTCACACCATGCTTTTTTCAACTCCATCACAGTTGGTCTCTTTGTTCCAAATGGAATCATCTTTACCCTAGGATCGCCTGTTTTGATTATCGCTTTAGGATCCTTAGGATCTCTGACAATCAAACCAGTACCTCTAGCATTCTTACCACCTTTACCTGAACCTCTAATAAAGACAGAACTACATTGATCAAGCAATGGTTTCCATTCATCCAGTAATTCTTCAATATCTTTACCTAAAGCCTGTTCATTGTATCTTCTTAATGTACTACCAGCCGAATTTGCCTTTCCCTTAGAGTCATCCATGGCACTTTGAGAACCACCTTGTTTACGACGCGTAGTGTATCTATGAAATGTCTTATGTGCCAAAAGTCGTACCGATTGAAGCTGTAGTTGATCAGCACTTCCCTTGTTACCTTTTGTAGAATGTGGTAAATGAGATATTATAGCACCTGCAAAGTGACCCGAAGATATCATGAAAATTGCAGAGATCCCTGCAGCTATGGGGTCCTTGGGGATGGGATTACTTTCCGGAACAAATGTAAGATAATTGAGCATCTTGAGTGGATCAAAGTTTGGAGAGTCAATTGCATTAATACTGGTTTTATAAACACCAAAACATTGTCCTGGTTGTAAAAAATCAGATTTGAATAACACTAACGGAGATTTTGTCGACATGAAACTTATGGTTGACTCATATTTGTCATCTACTTGTTCAGCGATAGTATTAAGGTCAGTTTCTCTCTCTTCTTCAGAACTAGATTCCAATTCAGAATCTTCAGTTTCAATTTCCGATTGTAATTGACTCCTTTTTAAAGTTGAATGATCGTTTTCCCCCGATTTGGAAATTTTGAGCTTTAATAAGGTAGTGTTTAGATTTTCCAAGTTCCTTGGTTTAGGTCGAACAATAATGGGTTGAATATTATCATTGGGGTATTTGTTATCATTTTCTATATTGTCCAACTCATCCTTTCTTCGATTGACAAATTCCTCACGAGATTTCGGTTCGAAAGATAAAGAATCAAAATATAATGTTTTCAAAGACTTCAAAAGCTCTTGATCAATATTGTATATATACCTTTTACTGAAAGGTATTTCTTCGGACATTGTATTAATTTAATTGAATGAAGTGTACTACAAGAAAAAGAATTTGAGATTACAAAGTGAAGCATGAAAATTTATTTACTTTAATTTTCATGAAGCTCAAACTTCTGTCAACATTGAGGTAACGCAAATGACTCAGACTTTGAAAAGAAAGGCATTTTTTAAGACAGATTCCCCTCCTTGCTGTTTAAGGGTGAATCCATTAGACTCAACTATCGTTTACTTTGGTACTTATACGCTTATCGAACGTAACAACCGCAATGGTACTATTGAAGTGTGGAAGTTAAGCACTGATAGTGAATATGATAGCCCAGACGATGAGATTGTTGAAGCTGATCTCCTTACTACTAAAGCACATAAGTTAGAGACTATAAGTACAGATGGAGCAGTTCTCGATATAAAGATTGATATGAAATCGTTACTAATGTCAGATAACTTTCTACTTTTGGCAACTGCACATTCGACCGGCAACATATCATTCTGGAAAGTGAACAAAAGGGATCCCGTGGATATCAAGCTGATTTCAAATGTCCAATTATTTGATCAACCCAATAGAGACAGTGAAACATTGATAACATCAATCAATTTTCATTCTACAAAAAACTATGTAACATTCACCACAACAACAGGTATAGTGGGTTATTATGACTATGAAAGAATGCCAGATGCTGAAGCCGTGGAATACTTTAACTCCGAGCATTCCTTAGAAGCTTGGTATGGAGATTGGGGGAACTCTCCTCACCTTGAAAATGTTGTATTTAGTGGTGGTGACGATGCCAAGTTGATTGCCCATGACAGAAGAGAACCAACACCAGTTTTTGCAACCAACAGAATACATGATGCAGGTATTGTTTCAATTTTAACTTCAAGGGAGAGTTGGTGTGAAAATGTAAAAGATCCGTTCATGATCTGGACCGGTGGATACGATGACAATTTATGTGTATTGGATTTACGGGCCGGTGTAAGTACGGGAGGTAATTTGTTCAATGGTCTTCCTCCTATGATTAAAGAGAAGCATAACCTTGGTGGTGGCGTGTGGAGATTGATTCCAGCCCCTGGAAATCAAGATAACAGAGTTCTCACATGTAACATGTATGATGGTGGCAGAATACTTGAGTATAATCCCTCTACGGCACAAGAGGTATCCACGAAAAACTACTTCAAAGGTGATCATTCAAGTATAACATATGGTGGTGACTGGAGTCACGATGTCGCTGTCACATGCAGTTTTTATGATAATGTCGTTCAAGTTTGGGATGTATAAAATGAATTATAGAGACTATTTGTACTTTCCGAAAACAAACGAAACCAAAGGTTTTACTTTGTTTTGGCTAGCTAATAATTGATTGAGAATTTCGTCATCAACTTTAACTGTGGAAGTACTTGATGGGATGATGTGGCGATATCCCCTCAAGCAACGGCGCAGCTTTTTCTTTTTGGTAAGGTCTATATTAACTTTCTCTGTGTACCCTGTATGGTTCTGTGAAAATGATAAAGCGGTCATGAAAGTTGGTCTCTTCTGTTGCGCTGTATCAACATTCTGGGAGTTGGTGCTCTCTTCTTCATGATCCGACGATTCCTCAATCAAAAGATCACCGCTTCCATTGCAATCACAACACATCATCTCATGTGTATTACAATAATTTTGATCAGACATTCTCTCAAACTGCACACTGAAAATATCCTTAACTTCTGACCTATCAAAAAGTTCCTTTTCGCCACCTTTTTTATCAAGAAATCTATCACTTAAATCTTGTTTGATAAGCTGTCGTTGAAATATTTTCTCATCGATACAGCCATTCGTTAATAACCTGTAAACTTTCACCTCTTTGGCTTGACCATCTCGATGAATTCTTGCAATCGCTTGTAAATCAACTGCCGGATTCCAATCGTTATCAAATAAGATTAATCTGGAAGCTCCTATCAAATTCAAACCAACTCCCCCAGCTTTTGCACTTAAAAGCATAGCAAAGCATTGTTCTGGTGTCGTTTTATTGAATTTTTCAACAATTTTACCTCTCTCATTGGAAGGAGTTGCACCATCAAGTCGGGAAAATTTTAAATTTAATGATTTAAAAAGTGACTCAATGATGTCAAGAGTGGATGTAAAATTAGATACAATGATTACCTTTTCTTTCCCCTCTGTATGCAACAATCCTAATATTTTTATCAGTAAGAGAATTTTTCCACTTTTGATTTTTTTTCCAAGTTGGATTCTAAAATCTTTGTCTTCAGGATTATCTGTATTTCTTTCACATAGCTCCAGAAAAAACCCGTCATCCTTCAAAAGCGAAGGAGAATTACAGATTTTTCGAAAGGTATTAATTAGATTAAAGGCTGATATGTTGGTAGAACTTTCAGCCTCATCACTCAAAAACATCTTGAATTTTCTCGTAGATATGATTGACTGAAATAATTGCAATTGCAGGGGAGTTGGTGGTACTAGTAAAATATAATCTGAGCGTTTAGGTAAAAACTTTGACAATTCTTCATTAGATCTTCTCAAAATGAAAAGATTGGTAAGTGTTAAAAGCTTTACGGACTTTTCTTTACCCTTCTTAATTAGCATTGTGTTGTTACAATTAGAGTCTCTGGATTCTAAGATTGGTTTGATATAATCTTTTTGAAAACTTTTTAGGTCACCCAATATACCATTATTAGTAAAATTTGCAATAGTATAAAATTCTTGAAGATCATTTTGAATTGGCGTTCCCGTAAGAATAATCCTTTTCCTAATATTAAAGCTCTCTAAAGTTTTCATTGTTTTATTCTCATTATTTTTAAGTCTGTGACCCTCATCACAAACCAAAAGATCGAACCTTATTTTAGATAAAGATTCACTCATTGATTGCATCTTTTCGTAGCCTATAATCAATACCTGATAAACTTTATTTCTTCCAAAAAGTTCAATGTCTTGTTTCTCATCACTGTATTTTTTATTATTGATAACCAAAACACCTAAACGGTTAAATCCTAACCATTTCTCAAATTCTTTCTTCCAATTGCTAACCAAACTTACTGGGCAGCAGATCAAAACTTTATTAATGACAGGTTTGGTATTAGCTATCGGTGATTGTCTAAGAAGAGTCCAAATTATGGTGATTGTTTGTAACGTTTTCCCCAATCCCATTTCATCAGCCAAGATAACACCTCTGATATTCGACGCTTTCAGCCCCATCAAGCATGAATACATAAAAATTACTCCCTCTCTTTGATGAGGACGTAATTTTACAGATAGAGAAGGATCAACAACTACTTTCTTTTGTAATTCGGAATTATCAATACTTCTTGGTAAATCAGGCATGAAAAGAGGATTTATGGTGTTGGAAATATCATAGAGCGGCTGAGAAGGATCTTTGATTTCATTTTGTTTTATATTCTGTAGAGATGGTGTAATCGGTAGTTGAACTAAGTTACGAGATTCTGAACTTTCATTAGGCAAAGGTTGTTTATGTTTCAATGGAGACACAAATTTAGTCAAAAGGGGTTTATGCGTAATCTTCATATGATTAATTCCAGCATTCAAACTAATCTTGGGAACTTTTGATACAGATTCTTCACAATCAACCTCAAATTCATATCCACATGAGCTGAACACTCCTTTGAAAATAATTTTTCCAGCACTTTTAACTTTTGCCAGTTGATTTCCATCTTCATCATATATAACAGCAGTATCAAGATTGCAATTTAGTATTAATGAGCCATCACCTTCCCAAATTTTGTTCTTCTTTTGAGTATACTTTCTGAATAGGACACTATACTTTTTTGACTTTGTTGAACTGTTGTTCCCTTTTTCTATTGATAATCTATTATTGTGTAATTCAGTGTTGACGTTTCGGTCATGATGACGAGCCTCCGCTGATGTTCCCCTATTTGTTTCATTCTGTGAGTTTTCGGTACTACTTCTTGTAACACTTCTAGAAAGAGGTCGTTTTTTATATTTTGAATATGGAGTAGACAGGTTCAACATTATTGTTTATACAGAATTGTATGACAATGTCAGAGCCTTTTCTTTTACGCGTAGTTGCAAAGGAAGAAAAACACGTGCAAATTCTCGTGAGCTTGAAAAAGCAAGACTGCGGCTTGTTGAAAATAATTGATATTGCATTGCAACCCACGGTCGATGGACTCGCCCTGGCATGGCATGTATTTCGTTTAAGGCCTCGGGTCTGTGTTCCGGTGGGTTTCCGTTGTTGTACAGTTTCCTAACCGTTTGTTTCTTTCCAAATACAGCTTGAATGTCGGGTATAACGTCCTCTGACATTACGGATACCAAACCTGCTGCTGTTAACACAGATAATACAGATCAATCTAAAAATAACAACCCTCATAACAAGAAAATTAGCAGTCATAGCAATCATAATTTCAAAAATAGCAGTGTCTCATCTGATTCGACCAAACTTTTCAATAACACAGCAAATATGATGAAAGAACCAACGACACCATCATTGAATAAATCAACCCCTACATTTGCTTCTCCAGCACCTAATGCTAACCTTCCGGAAACGCCTGAAAGAATTCCACGTCGAATTGATGCAGATTTAGAGTCTACTCCTCTTCTATCACCGGGTCCTTCAAGTAATATATTTGCAACACCTGGAAGAAGGAGAGGGAGTTTGGCCAACAATGCACCTGATTTTTATACATTGTTGAAATCTCCGGAAGTACGGATGGATGATAAAGGCATAAAACGAACATCTCTGGATTTATTTGGGAATAGTGATAAGTCACCTCAAAAAATTAGTAAAGAGTATGATAGTGAACATTTACTGAAATCTCCAAGAAGAGATGTTAAAGAAATTAAAAAAATATCAGAAAATTTGAAAACAAGGCTAAACTATGCCAACTTTAAGGTTCAGCATGGCCTTTCGAGAAAATCCATTGATGAGTTAGAACAATCATTGGATAGCATTGCCACGAATGCCTCTACTTTGAAACCTGAACCTAAGAATTTAGATGATTTTTGGAATTTGAAAGCTGATAATCTACCCGGAAATGCAAATTCTCCTGGAAGGTCGCTTCTTGCGAGTCCTAGTCGATTTCCTATATCTGGACGAAGAAGGACCTCGTTTAATGCTTCTGTGAACTTAGATGATATAGCTAAACGTGGTGTGAAAGCTTCCCCTGATTTGACGAATTCTGAGTTTTCGAACATGAAATCTGTATTCATCACTCAAACTAGCTCTTTGGCATCGCTGCATGTACAATCCGCTTTACAATCTACTCTACAATCTTCCCCCCTTCAAAAAGCAAACAGCAGAGCTAAGAGGACTTTATCGGTAGATACTAAGACAAACCCAGCAGAAACGAAACTTGAACAAGATGCCATTTACTCGTTGATATCGATGTCTTCACCAACAAAATATACAGCAGCTTCCTCAGTTTCTCCATCTCCACCAAAACAGTTTGCATCTTCAATAAACTCCAATTTTAAGCTTCCGCCGCCTACTTCATCAACAGCCAACGTCACTTTACCTCCACTTTCTGCTCCGGGAATCTTAGGAGGAGCTTCGACTCAAGAGAATCCAATGCGAAATTATGTTTTTCCCCCACCATCTCAAGGTTTAGGAATGTTTACATCATCTAACCCGAATGCAACGAATACTATTGATAGTAAGATGAATCTTACGATTAAGGTAGATGAAGATCTCACGGAGGATGAAACTACGGAAGATGAAGTATCTGTTCATGAAAGCAATGATGCTGGTAGCATTCATAAAACTGATGAAGGTGGTTTTTTGGATGATTATAAATTTCGAACCTTTAAGTACGATAATCGACTTAAAAAATCGACAAATGAGAGACATGGTGAAACTAAATGACATTCAGCTCAATTATAAATGCATAAAAAACTGTATACTTACGTACTCTAAAGATTTTTATTGTTGACAATTAAAATTTCATGATCTCAATCCATTGTAGTCCATGCATGAGGTATAACGTATAATTAATCTTATCTTTCTGCAAAAATAAAGCCCAATTGGGGAAATTAGCGCCAATTGAGTAATTTAATCAATTTCACCTCCGCCAGTCATATATAAAACCGTTATCAATCCTCCACTCACGGTTTACACAACGGCTTGTCTACGACTCACTAAAGAGGAAAACGAAATGTCATCTTTGATCAAGATAATTGCCTTAGCATTGGCAGTTACTGCAGCCCCTGCGCCTTTACCTGATGGTTATCTTTTCAATGGAATTATTTTAAGTGTTGCAAACAGCGTTGAGAGACTTACAGATATAAACGCTGAAAAGGAAAAAATCGGAAACCCTGACCTTTTTGAAAGAAATCCAGAACTTTTTGAGTTGCATGAGAAACTCGTCAAAATTGAGTCAATTAGTAATCATGAACATTCCGTCTCTGCCTTTCTTCAAAATTACTTGAAAAAACTAGGCCTCAAGGTAAAGACTGATAAATCAAGTAGAAACATTTACGCATACTCTGGGGATAATGAAAACTCTACAATTTTGTTAACATCACATATTGATACAGTTCCTCCATTCATTGATTATCATATCGAAGATGACAATGGTGATGTAAAAATTTTTGGACGTGGTTCATGTGATGCTAAAGGCTCTGTTGCAGCACAAGTAATTGCAGCTAAGGAATTGATTGAAGAGAATCTTGTCAAGCCGGAAGATATCAGTCTGTTGTTTGTTTTTGAAGAAGAGGTTGGTGGTGGTGGTATGAGAGCTGCAAATTCATGGGTCAATGATAACTATATCACTTGGAACACCGTGATTTTTGGTGAACCTACTGAAAATAAACTTGCAATAGGTCACAAAGGTATTTACCTTGCTGAACTTGAGGTATTTGGTTTGGCAAGTCATTCAGGTTATCCAGATGTTGGAATTGATGCTGATAAAATTTTGATTGACATTATGTATGATCTTGAACATTATGATTGGCCTAAATCCGAGATTTTAAACAAAACTACTGTAAACATTGGGCTTTTCAGTGGTGGAACTGCAGGAAACGTTGTTTCACCATATGCACAATGTGAAATTTTGATGAGGACAGTTACAGATAGTGAACAGATTATTCCTATTGTTGAACAAATTGCTGAAAAACATGGCTCCCTAGGTAAAAGTTTTAAACTTGATGTTCAAGTGACAGATGATCCAGTCAATCTCGATTATGGAGTTGAAGGTTTCGAAACATATATTGCCTCTTACGCTACTGATATACCAAAATTGGAGCATAAGAACTTCAAAAGATACCTTTATGGGCCAGGATCTATTTTGGTTGCTCATGGTGATAACGAATACGTCAGCGCAAAGAGTTTGCTCAAGGCAGTTGAAGATTACAAGACCCTAGTTAAACGTAGTTTAAGTACTTGAAACAAAAAATGTAGAAGATAGGTAAACCGAAACTAGGACTAGTCTGCAGCACTAACTGAAATGTGTTTTGTTGAATGTGGACCCGCTTATATATCCGATGCAGGTGTGAATACAAGCATAAGACTCAAACTGGGGACAGTGTAAGAAAAGCATTTCTCTTCCATCGAGCAGCTCCTTTCGAATCAACAGAAGTATCAGCAACGTTTATCACATACAGATACTCCCATCTGGAAGCCGCTCATACGTGGTTGAAAAAAATAGAAAGAAAAAAGTTAGTGGAAAGAAAAGGTAGTTAGGATAGGTAGGGTATATAGGTGTAAAGAAATATTTCCAAGACACCAGAGCAACAAAATCTCAATGAAAAATTTTAGCTACGCGGTACTGATCGAAAATTAGCGCGAGCTGGCAAATTGATTAAATTTTGCAAAACTCGTAACGAAATTATATGTTGGTTTTTTTTTTTTGAAAGTGAATTTCGAGCCTGGAAAACGGGATCTGAATTTTTCAACCATCCATCAGGGTTAGTTATATCACCAGAAGAAAAGATATCACATAGATAGTCTTTTGATGCAAACACATTTTCATCATGGCTAAGAAGGGAAAGAAGAACAACAACCAAGATTATTGGGACGAAGAGTATGATCAACCACAAGCAGAAGAGTTTGGCGTTTCTGAAAATACTCTTGATGAATTCGAAATTCCAGTATCTACCTCTGCCTCAGAACCAACTGTTGCAAATGCAGAAGATGAATTTGGTGGTGATTTCCTATCAAATTTGAAAAGGGCAAAAAAGAACAAGGAGAGGAAAGCACAGAAGGCAGAAGAAGAGAAGGCAAAGTTAGCAGCAGCTACTGAGCAGAGAGGTCCAATAATCAAGACTAAAAAGGAGAAGGAAAGAGAAAAGAAGGAAAGAGAAAAGGCTAGAAAGGCAGAACTTGCGAAGAGGAAAGGGGCATCTCAGGCTGCAAAGGAGGAGAAACAGCAAGAAAAAGCAACTGACGCTGAAAGTGAACAAACTAAGTTAGAGGCAGGCTCTACAGCTACTGAACCTTCAGCATCCACTCCTGCACCTGCCCCTTCTAAAAAAGGAAAAAAAGTTCCCGCTGGTATTGCAGCTCTTAAAAGGCAATTGGAATTAAAAAAGCAAGCTGAAGAAGAAGCTGCTCGTCTTGAAGAAGAGGAAAGATTGAGGGAAGAAGCTGAAGAGAAGGCCAAAGAAGCTGAAGAAAAGGCTAAGGAAGAAGCAAAAAGATTGAAGAAGGAGAAAGAGAAAGCCAGAATTGAACAATTGAAAAAGGAAGGTAAGTATTTAAGTAAGAAACAAAAGCAAGAGAAAGCACTTCAGGAAAGGAGAAGGGCAGCTTTGTTGCAATCAGGTAACATCAAAGTTGCTGGTCTTTCTAATGATGGTACTCCTTCTGCTGCTCCAAAAGCCAGAGCAGCCGCTTACAAGAAGAAGAAGAAATTTAACAGGAATGGTGATGATGAAAAGGCCAAATCAGCAGGTACTGCATCAAATGTATCAGTTGATGGTGGTGATGATGATGAAGCATTAATCGATGATTGGGAAAATATGGCTCTTGATGAAGACGAGGATGATGATAACCTTGATGAAGAAGAAAGAGAAGAACAGGAAGAACAGGAGTTTGTTGCTGCTGATTATGACGACAGTAGTGTTGCAGATCTGCCAGTTGAATCTTTAACTACTTCATCACCTACTTCAACACCTGCCCCTGTGCCGACAATCCAAGAATCAAAATCAATGTTACCTGCTACTACAAGTATAGGTAAAGATGGTAAAGAGTTGCGTTCACCAATTTGTTGTATCTTGGGTCACGTTGATACTGGTAAGACCAAGTTACTTGATAAAATCAGACAGACGAACGTTCAAGGTGGAGAGGCTGGTGGTATTACTCAACAAATTGGTGCTACATATTTCCCAATTGATTCTATTCAAGAGAAAACTAAAGTTATGGAATCCTACGAAAAAGTTTCTTACGACGTCCCTGGTTTGTTAATGATTGATACTCCAGGTCACGAGTCTTTTACTAATTTGAGAACCAGAGGTTCATCTTTATGTAATATTGCAATTTTGGTTATTGATATTATGCATGGTTTAGAACAACAAACACTCGAATCCATTAGATTATTGAGAGATAGGAAGGCACCTTTTGTTGTTGCTCTGAACAAAATTGATAGATTATACGATTGGCAAGCAACACCAAATAACTCTTTCCGTGCATCTTTAGAAAATCAGAAACCATCTGTTAGATCTGAATTTGAAACCAGGTTTACACAAATAAAGGTTGCTTTGGCTGAACAAGGCTTGAATTCTGAATTATACTATAAAAATCAAAATATTTCCAAGTATGTTTCCATTGTTCCTACATCTGCTGTTACAGGTGAAGGTGTTCCCGATTTATTATGGTTATTATTAGAATTGACTCAAAAGAGGATGAGTAAACAGTTGAAGTATTTAACCGGTGTTGAAGCAACTATTTTGGAAGTGAAGGTTGTTGAAGGTTTGGGTACTACTATTGATGTTATTTTATCCAATGGTGTTTTGCATGAAGGTGACCGTATAGTTTTATGTGGTATGAATGGACCGATTGTCACAAACATTAGAGCATTATTAACACCTCCTCCAGCTAGAGAATTGCGTATAAAATCAGAGTACGTTCATCATAAGGAGGTTAAAGCTGCTTTGGGTGTTAAGATTGCTGCTAATGATCTTGAAAAAGCAGTTGCAGGTTCCAGATTGTTAGTTGTTAAAGATGGTGACGATGAAGAAGAAATGATGGAAGATGTTATGGAAGATTTGACTGGCTTATTAGATTCGGTTGATCCAACCGGTAAGGGTGTTACCGTTCAAGCATCAACTTTAGGTTCTCTAGAAGCTCTTCTCGATTTCTTAAAAGATATGAAAATTCCAGTCATGTCTATTGGTTTAGGTCCAGTTTATAAAAGAGATGTGATGAAGGCAACTACTATGTTGGACAAGGCAAAAGAATTTGCAGTCATGTTATGTTTTGATGTTAAAATTGATAAAGAAGCTGAACAGTATGCAAATGAACAAAATATCAAAATTTTCAATGCAGATATTATTTATCACTTATTCGATGAATTTACTGCTTATCAAGAAAAATTATTAGAAGAGAAGAGAAAGGCTAATGCAGCTGATGCAATTTTCCCATGTGTTCTGAAAACTTTACAAATTATTAATAAAAGAAATCCTATGATTATTGGTGTCGATGTTGTCGAAGGTGTATTGAAAGTTGGAACTCCAATTTGTGCTGTCAAGCCGGATCCTACTACTGGTAAGAAAACATCTATGCTTCTTGGTACTGCGGCATCATTGGAAGTTAACCATCAATCTAAGACCTCTGTTAGAAAAGGTGAAACTAATGCTGGTGTTGCAATGCGTTTGGACCCACCTTCTGGTCAACAACCTACATGGGGTAGACACGTTGATGAAAAGGATGGCTTATACTCCTTGATCTCTAGAAAATCTATTGACACATTGAAGGATCCAGCTTTCAGATCAACAGTACCGAGGGAAGACTGGTTGTTGATCAAGAAATTGAAAACTTTATTAGATATTGATTAGTTTTTACTTTTTTAAAATAGTTTGAGTTTAATTTTTATTTGTTACAATGAGTAAATGTAAAATTCAACGGAAGATTGTGTTTTACATATGAGTTTCACAAACAATATCTACTATAACATACATCCTATAGAACTTTTGAATCAAAGTTTCTTTCATCGATTACATTTCAACTATTCTTCATCAGAAGATATGATCTCCTGGGGTGCTGGTGGTGGAGGAGGAGGTTTGAAGTATTCTTGATCGGCAATGACTGCTTGCTTATACGCTTCCTTATTATCGGTAAATGCTAAAAGATAATCAAGTTCTAAATCATGAACTTGTCTACCTAGCATGACAACTGAATGTAATGGCTCTCCGGCATCATAGTTTGCTAACTCTTCCAACGTTGCTGCTTTGAATGCTTGGTTAGGTGATCCTAGTCGAGATACGGCTATGCATGGAGTTTGTGGAGTGTAAGCTTGTTCCTTTCTCATTTCTTCGATTTCAAGAAGCTGTTGGCAACAAGTTGAGACAGACATGTATCTTGGTGGATCATATTCGACTCTACCTTGCATCAAAGCTTTGATATTTGGTTCTTTCACTTTGATATCCAAAAGTAATAAAGTATGTAATCCGATCCTTCTATTTTCCATGATTTTGGTGTAAAAAGAATCAGGTCTCCATTCTTCAGTGAAAAACACAATGGAAACAGCTTGACCAAAATTATACAGTTGAAGACCACATGCACCAATTGCATTCATGACACTAGCATTATGAATACTTTCAACAGGTATACCTAAGTCTCTAGCACGAATAACCAAATCTGTGTGAGTAGTTGCACCAAATACATCACCAACAACCAAAAACGCAACATCATCAACATCTGCGTTCTCTAAAATCTTATCGCTTTCGGATTCAACCATTTCACGATCAGCAATAATCACCTCACGTCCGTAAAACTTTTCAAGGGTTGACTTATCTGCTGACATTAAAATTGAAGTGTAAGCTTCCAAATATACACGCTTACATTTTTTAACAGCTTCAAGGCCACGAACAGTGATATCTGATTCATGGGCTAGTCCCAGCCCTATCATATAAAGCATTTTGTGTCTTTGCTTGAATTTGAAACTAGATAGCTTTCATGTTTACTGGTAAAGGCCTGAAAATTTTTAGTCACAATATCTTGCGGTATTCAAAGTTCTCTCTGCATGAATAAATTTTTGGGTTTATTAATGAAAAAAATCAAAAATTTTGGTGCTTTCTGGGAAAGGTGATAAACAAAATTGATTGACTCCACGTAGGTTCCACAAATAAAATGAATAACCTTTCAGAAGATACGGAAATTTCTTCCTTACTGGGATCTAACTCAGGATGGGAGAGGAGAAAGAAACAAATAGTTAAAAACAAGTTACATATATACGCCCCTATTGCAATAATAAGTGTAATAATATTTACACTTATCAGTATATTTTGGATTCACGTTGAACCTAATATAGGTGTTGGTGTTTCAGAAGGAACAAAGTTTGATACCGATGATGTGAGGCTGATAGGATTTTCTGAAAATGGTGGTATAGATCTTCAAATTACTGGCACAAATGCAAACAATTTTACTAACATCAAAGATGGATACATAAGAAATTATTTTAAAGTTGGCGGTTTTGTTCTGAGGGGATTAAATTTAAAAATTGATGAACTTGATTTAATTGTATATGATGAACTGAAGAATGAAGATTTGAATTTAGGTAAAACTGCATTTCAACCTTTCTATGTAAGAATTGTTGATAGGAAGAGTACACCGTTAAATTTATTTGTCACCTTATATCCAAATAGTAAAGGGGTAAGGGGTATTTTAAAGAAGATGATAACTAAAGGTGATGCAAAACTCAGACTGAGAGGGGATGCAAACTTGAAAGTTTATGTTTTGAATGGTTTTATTCCTGTGAGCAGCATCAGTGTCCCATTAGATATTAAGTTTTAACTCAAATATAGGTCACGAGCAATATTTTCTTTTCAAATAGTTTTTACAGTGTTTTTTATGGGCAATTTTCATTTTATATATCCAGCTATAAATTAATATGAGTTTACGGGTTATTTATTGATCAACAATGTAGTTATTTCTTCTACAAATAAACTAATTATTGAAATGTATACAGTTATAATTGAAATGCGGTAAAAGATTTAACCGGGTGGCAATTGAGAAACATCTACTACATCAGCAGCATCCTTTGTTGGGTCAGTGCCATCTTCAACACCTTCAATTGGTGTTCTTGGCAATGCCATCATACCAGATCTTGCTAATTCTAAAATACCAAATGGTTGGATCAAAGCGATGAATGCTGAAATTCTGGAAGGTTTTGCAGAGAGTTCAACAGTACAATTTCTATCACTAACGTCAACAACCCTACCACCGAATTCACGAGTCAATTTACTGATTGCATCTAAGTGTTCATACTTTTGTCTTAATGCTTGAGAAGGTGGTAGGTTATTAGGATGGTATGTTTCACTTCTTAACCTGTCTGAAACAGAAGCATCTTCATCATTATGATGAGCAACTAACTCTTGAAAGTATTCAGGACCTAAAAGAGAAACTCTTGCCAACAGTAGTTCTCTTTTGATGATCTCAGAATGTGTATAATCCAAAACGGCGTAAACAGGGACAAGGTCTTCAATTTGTTTCCTTGCTTGCTCGATAACAGCATCTTGACCACCAAGAACAATAGTCATTCTTGATAAATCCTTTACCTCCGTATTACAAACAACCAAAGAGTCGATATTAAAACCCCTTGCTGCAAGTGTACCAGAGATTAATGACAAGACACCAGGTTCGTTTTGAACAAGACAATTCAAAACATGTTGCGTCTTAGGAGATTTAGAAACAATAGGTGTTTCATAAATAATAGAAGAAACTGCAGAATCAACGGACACTGTTGGTTGATCAAAAGTAGGTAATTGTGGTCTTTTTCTATTCCTATGCAAGTTCTTATAAGCCATAGCTGCAGTTGAAGAGGAGTAATTTCTGAGCTGAGCTAAGGAGCCAATATGGCTACATTGCTTCAGTCCTATTGATCTAGAAAGCATACTTGTGTGTAATAAGCTAAATCTAGAAGTTATTTCAAAAAATATTCGAAATCTGAAAAAAGCTGATAAGTCAATCATAAGCTTTTTTGTTACAAATGATTCATTCAGAAGTGACTCGAAGATAAAATAGTAGGCCCTCCCACCGATGACTGAGCGTCGGTCGAGCTTGATTCCGCGACAGGCAAACGGCCGGTTTTGGCAAAAAAATTTGTGTCCGGTGCAGGGCCGTTAAGAGAGAGAAATTCAAGGTGTACAGATTGAAGGTGTACATTGATATTCAGCATGAATAACAGAATTCATGATTGTAATATTTAACTGGATACTACCTCTTTTATTATAATCACAAGTTTTCCTACAACATTTGTGTCTGTTATTAGCTCAAAATATCACTTAAAAAGTTTTATTAAAAATTTGGACGAGACCGGAGTCGAACCGATGACCTTTCGCTTGCAAGGCGAACGCGCTACCAACTACGCCACACGCCCAAAATAATAATGGTCCCTAGCAGGATCGAACTGCTGATCTTGGCGTTATTAGCACCACGCCTTAACCAACTGGGCCAAGGGACCACCTACATCTTTTCTAAACGAGACGGAGCTTATAGTTTAATAGTAAAAATTGCTCCA